>JAECUM010024303.1:0-79917 GCA_016617855.1 Megalonaias nervosa
AAAACATCTGAAGATTAACATGTATATCGCGCCGCGTATCATCACGTTGGCCTAGGCAGTAAAGAAATGTTGAAATATTCAATACCACTATTAGTTTGGATTGTATAAGTAACAAAATGTAAAAAAAGTTATTGGCTTTAAAAAAAAAATAATAAATACCTCTGATGTCCAGGAAGTTAAAAATAACCACGCGGAGCTAGCAGATTGTTAACATGTGTATACCTGATGTAACAACAAGTTGTATGCTCTAACCAAATTACACCCATCAACCATACACCAAAGTAAAGGGAATTAAAATCTCTTTAAACAATACTTTATATATATATATATATATATATATATATATATATATATATATATATATATATACCTATATATATATATATATATATATATATATATATATAACCAGTCTAATCAATGAGGATAACATGGGGAATTCTTTATCTTCAAAAAATCTAGCTGTGTGCAAAATACGAAACTGTTGGTTGCCTCCATAAGCAATGAACCACCAACACGGAATAAACGACGACGTAAAACACTGATGCATATGTACATGAAGTATAGTTTTATATGCGTAGAGATATCTGAAATTAAAATAAAATCTTCGATGCTTCATATACCCCCCCCAAAAAAAACCCCATAACATTCTTGTATACACTTTCCAACTTGAACAGAATTAAAGGGATAAATACATCAAAAACAGAATCTTAAAAAGAAATCTACATAAGCATGTATTTTACGGTAGCCAGGTTAAATTTTTCCATGAATTTTTTTCTGACATTATTATGTATATTTAATTTATAGTGTGTGCTTGACTTTTGTCCGTGAGAGTGGGTTGTGGATGGAGCTTTTGCAAATCCTGTTTTAGATCAGTCTCTGGGAGCCTATTAAGTTTACAGTTGTGTTGCGGAAATCAGAAATAATTCGAGGAGGATTCTTTGTTTAAATCATTCATTGGAGTAAGTAAAGTGGTCATTGACTTTGCATTAATACCTTACTTTGGATTTCTGATAATTCTTTCAAAGAGATTATTGAATAGCATCATTGGTATATCATGACATTCAAGACTATCTGAATGCATTCGGGACATTCTTCATTCTTGGACATTGTGAAAAGACGTTTAGGATTATTTGGAAATTAATTCACAATATTAGCAGTGTCTTTTGAATTTTCACTTTGTAGTTTAGACAAATAATTTGTTGTTGAATGTGGATTAAATTGTTGGTTGCACTTACTTTCTTTTAGATATTTTAAGACTAGAATCGTAACAACATCGAATTTCATTTGTAAAAGATCATTATTCGAGTAATCTGACAATTTGGGAATATGAAACATCAATTAGCTGAAAGGAAGACTTTAGAAAGGGACCTATATGAAACATCAATTAGCTGAAAGGAAGACTTTAGAAAGGGACCTATATGAAACATCAATTAGCTGAAAGGAAGACTTTAGTAAATAGTTTATTCAGGTTGATTGGTATTCGTGGTGCATGCGATACAATAATACATACAGGCTGATTGGTATTCGTGGTGCATGCGATACAATAATACATACAGGCTGATTGGTATTCATGGTGCATACGATACAATAATGCATACAAGTTGATTGGTATTCATGGTGCATGCGATACAATAATACATACAGGCTGATTGGTATTAATGGTGCATACGATACAATAATGCATACAAGTTGATTGGTATTCGTGGTGCATGCGATACAATAATACATACAGGCTGATTGGTATTCATGGTGCATACGATACAATAATACATACAAGTTGATTGGTATTCGTGGTGTATGCGATACAATAATACATGCAGGCTGAGTAATACTCGTGGTATATGTGATACAATAATGCGATGGATTAAGGTATTTCACTCTTTCTTGAAGTTGTCCTGCTTGTGAAGACTTATGGATTCAATGTACTTTGGACATTTATGGTACAATTATGTTGTAAATCAAATATAAGGGTTTTCTAAGAATACTTGTATTGTTACGTATATGTAATTTAATTACTTGTGTGTTAGTTTTACATTTTTTTTAAATTTTAATTTTGTTTCATTACATTTTATTGTAATGATTATTTTCACGGGATTCGATATTTTTTCCAGTAAATTCAGTTTGTATAGAACGTAAAAGATATTGCATTAGCACTATTTTTAGCTCACTCTGGTTAACAGATTTTGTAAACATCGAGTTAAAACGATTGGCTGTTATCAGGGTCATTTTCTGATTGCATGATGGCTCTAATTTGTAAACAACTTTTTTATTTTAATTTTATGATAAGATTCGCTAAGTTCTTCCATGGCGGACGTGCCTACCGGTTGTGCGCTTCTATTGCGATGTTCAAATTAGTATCACGTAGCCCGTCACGTGAAGCACCATGTGATCTAAAATCGAGGCTTAAAACAGCCATTTTCTACTAGTTCGAGTGAGTTGTAATTTAAACCTTGAGGGTACAAGGTGTTTATATTGTTGAAGCAAGATTGTTTTTTGAAGTTCATCTGTTCTTTTGGAATTTAATAATTTGTTCTCTAGAAAACTAAACAAGTGTACTTTTTTATAAAAAGTTCTGGGAGAAAGAAATTCAGTGAAAATTTATTCTGGAATTCTATACGGAAACATAAACTGTGATTCAATCGAGGATCTGTTACCATCAGTACAGACATCATCTGAAGTCATCGCCTCCATATTGGAATTTCATCGAGATTCGAACCCGGATTCTATTAGAACTGTTTAGTTATAGGACTTGTATTTTTCAATCTTAGGATTAAATTTTAGATTATATTCACAAACCGTAAGTCCTATTTCCAATTTTTACATTGTTTTCTAGGGAAATAAATTATTTTGTTAAAATATACAAAGCTTGTTAGCTTCACTCTTTTCTCTAGTTATTTTTGTACGAGCCTACACGTAACTGTGTAAGCAATAAATACAATAAATCTTGTCACAAAAGCAATAAGTATAAATTTGTATTTCTTATGCTGTTAAAAGGTTGGTGGACATAATATATATTGACTTTGTTTTTAAAGTTTTACATTACCTTATCTAACCCTATCGTGACTTTGTTTTTAAAGTTTTACATTACCTTGACTTATCTAACCCTATCGTGACTTTGTTTTTAAAGTTTTACATTACCTTGACTTATCTAACCCTGGATAGTCAGGATGAGTACACGCGTACAGATCAAAAGTATCATCCAGGTTTTACCAGTAATGAGTTACCAAACCTTCTACTCTCAATCTCGCATTCACGTTATCGAGCTTCTTACCTATATTTTCGTTGAATTCTTTTGGTTTTTCTTTTACGTTGTATTCTTCATGATTTTGTCACGACTACTTCCTTCTTGTTCAGGTTGATCCTAATCAAAGAAATGAATAGATGGTTGCTTTTTGTTCAACTTCTAGAGCGTTAGCTACTGCTCCCCCCCCCCCCTCCGTTCTGCACAGGCGAAAAAACCAACATTTCCAAAATTGTCTGTATTTACATAAACTGAAGGATCGGTTACCATTATATTAACTATATGTATTAACTTTGTGGAAATTTCAATTGCAAGGCATTTGGTTCATACTTTGTTCGAGTTCGATCTCTGTTGTCATCGATTTCCTTTCTTCATTGTTTTATTCTGAAACCAAATGCAATGACTAATTATGCCCGTTTTGTACTTTAATCTAAGTTTGAATGTCTTTACATTTCACTTATTTAGGTTTAATCTGTGTCAGTTGTGTAACTTAATGCAATAATCCTCTAATAATCTTTTTCGGATTTCATTATATGGTATAGAAAAATGGCAATTCCTAACGCACACTGCACTTCCATATTTACCGGATACCATGACAGCAATATCAAATAAGAACAAGCACAAAACCACATTAGATGGTACATTTCTGGCTAATATTTTCAAAATTTTATCTTCAGCTTTCTTTGATGTATTGTGTAATGATTTTTCCTAATATCATTATTTCCTTGTCTTTCTCTGGCTGCTTGACATTCCAGGCTCTTTAACAGTTTTGTTTTGTTCGCTGACGCATGAGAATCACTCTATGTACGCACAGTCTTCCATGCCAGTGAAGTAGAGAATCACTCCATGTACGCAGTCTTCCATGCTAGTGAAGAAGAGAATCACGATATGTACGCAGTCTTACATGCCAGTGAAGTAGAGGATCACTCTATGTACGCATAGCATTCCACGCCAGTGAAGTAGAGAATCACTCCATGTGAGCAGTCTTCCATGCCAGTGAAGTAGAGAATTACTCTATGTACGCACAGTCTTTCATGCCAGTGAAGAAGAGAATCACTCCATGTACTCACAGTCTTCCATGCCAGTGAAGTAGAGATGCCAGTGAAGTGGAGAATCACTCTATGTACGCACAGTCTTAAATGCCAGTGAAGTAGAGAATCACTCCATGTGCGCTGTCTTCCATGCCAGTTAAGTAGAGAATCACTCTATGTACGCAGTCTTACATGCCGCTGAAGCAGAGAATCACTCCATGTACGCACAGTCTTCCATGCCAGTGAAGTAGAGTATAACTCTATGTACGCATGGTCTTCCATGCCAGTGAAGTAGAGAATATCTCTATGTACGCACATGATTCCATGCCAGAGAAGCAGAGAATAACTCTATGTGCGCACAGTCTATCATGCCAAAGAAGTAGAGAATCACTCTATGTACGCAGTCCTCCAATCCAATGAAGTAGAGAATCACTCTATGTACGCATTGTTCCATGCCAGTGAAGTAGAGAATCAATCTATGTACGCAGCCTTCTATGCCAGTGAAGTAGAGAATCACTCTTTGTACGCACAGTCTTCCATCCCAGTGAAATAGAGAATCCCTCCATGTACGCACAGTCTTCCATGCCAGTGAAGTAGAGAATCACTCTATGCACGAAGTCTTCCATCCCAGTGAAATAGAGAATCCCTCCATGTACGCAGAGTCTTCCATGCCAGTGAAGTAGAGAATCACTCTATGCACGAAGTCTTCCATGCCAATGAAGTAGAGAGTGTAGCACAGTCTTCCATGCCAGTGAAGTAGAGAATCACTCTATGCACGAAGTCTTCCATCCCAGTGAAATAGAGAATCCCTCCATGTACGCAGAGTCTTCCATGCCAGTGAAGTAGAGAATCACTCTATGCACGAAGTCTTCCATGCCAATGAAGTAGAGAATCACTAAGTGTATGCACAGTCTTCCATGCCAGTGAAGTATCGTACCTAAACTGAACAACATGTGAAACGATAAATAATACATTGAGATGAGCTTTCATTTCACTGGTGTTATTCCTACAACATATGAACAGTTTATATGTTTGGTTTTAAGTATATAATACAAAGACTATTGAATAAATATGGAGAAATAATCTAACAATTTCGGAGATTCTCCGCAAAAATATCACGGTAACAGCATATCAGAATATTCATTCATTGAAGAACCAGTGATATCATTTACCACTTCTTAATCAATTTTTGTACCTGTTTTTTATAGCTCAAATATCATGTCAATTTTTATAAAACTCAATGACTGTAACATATGTTATTGTTTTGGTCTTATCTCCAGAGTTATAATAAATAAATCTTAATTTGTTTCTGTAATTTTTATTTCGCTTTAATGCACTTTTATTTCTTTTTTGATGTTCTCTTCCGTTTTGTTTATTTCGGTAAATCCTTTTTTTTGCAATTCGGACAGCGTATTTGTGTTAGTTGTTATGTGTTAGTTGTTATGTTCTTGCTCTTGTCCGTAACTGTGTCATCTAAAATCACTTATTAGCTTTTAATCCTTTGACCGGTTGGCTGGATTTGATAATTCAAATCTTCATGATATTTTTTAGTACGTGCTGTACTAAACCTAGGGTAAATGCTATTTATACTGTACTAAACCTAGGGTATATGCTATTGGTACTGTACTAAACATAGGGTATATGCTATTTATACTGTACTAAACCTAGGGTATATGCTATTTGTATTTAGGTCTCCGTTTATAGCTTTATTAGATTTAGTGATTATTTCTCAACCAAATAATTGGCCAGTTTCTTCGAGCAGAGATCATAATATACAGAAATCACGAAACTTCATGACAGCATATAATAGTTGCGTAAATTTGACCCTCCCTAATTTCTTAACATAGCGAATTTTATGGATATTTATAGGTATACATGTTTAGTAATTTGTGTTATGAATGTCTTCGTACTGAACGTTTTGGTCGTTTTTTTGTTGGTATTGCATGGCCAGGAGTACTAATATTCAATTAGTATTGCATGGCCAGGAGTACTAATATTCAACTGGTATTGCATGGCCAGGAGTACTAATATTCAACTAGTATTGCATGGTCAGGAGTACTAATATTCAACTGGTATTGCATGGCCAGGAGTACTAATATTCAACTAGTATTGCATGGCAAGGAGTACTAATATTCAACTCGAAAGGACTTACTAATAAGAGATAAAAGGTGAAATGAGAAAAACCATGCAAGTGTGAAATTAGAGTTCCGCGATGAGCGGCCATTAGGTTACTAGACGGAATTTACTGTCATGTTTGCGTGTATAGCATGCTTTCTGTTGACAACCACTGTTGTCCTGAGGTCCCTAGAAATAGGTGAAAACAACAAACTTTAATTCACGCTTGAGCAGGTGTTTGATTTGCTCTGCATATGACCCCTTGTGTGTAATACTATCTGTGAAACGTTATAGCCTTCCAAACTTTTTATCCCATCATTTACCTAGGCTTCTATTAGGCTGTCTATTGTTTTCTCGACTGACTAAATATTGTCCTGCGTCTGCTCTTTTTGGCGATTTCTATGTCTCGTACAGTTACCGCTCCGGTGGTCTAGTGGTTTAAGCGCCCGCCTCGGATGCGAGAGGTCGCGGGTTTGAACCCCGGCCTAGTCATACCAAAGACTTATAATAATGGTACTAACAGGTGCCTCGCTAGGCGCTCAGCATTAAGAGGTTAGTGTTAGGACTGGTCGGCCTGGCATCAGGATAACGTGACTGGGTGGGACACCGTGCTACATGTCTGCGGCACGATGCCTCAGTGCTAGACATCACTATAAGCTGACAAACTGCAGACATCGTAGTGATATGACTGAACAATTGTTAAAGTTGTTAAAAATCTAAATCACACACACACACACACACACACACACACGTCACGTACAGTAGCGTATACGGTACTGTGCCTCCACATAAACAAATCATGTGCACCTAAAATAATTTTATTTTGTTCTGCTCTCGCCAATCTGCATTTACAGTTCAGAGATTTCATTATATCTTTTGCAACCTGTCTTTTCAGTAGCCCTTAATTTATTTTCAACTTGTTCTCTCCACTCCTTGCAAGTTTTCAAGTTGTATTTCCTCGAAAGTCTTAACGTCTTCATGATTTGTTCATCACAAGCCGATTAACAAGATCAGGTACATCTATGATTGGCGGTTATTACTGAGATTTAAGCAGCTTTTACTTCACACTATGTTTGCTGTCGTGCTGGACTGTTTTTAAGTGCAAGGGATGGCTGCAAATGTAATACACTGTAAAGACGACGTAACGCATTGAAAAAATAACAGAATCTGTAGTTAAATGAAGCCCGATTTTTATTTTCTTGATTCATCCTTATACCAGAGTAGTGTCATAGAATATTGTGTACAAAGGTACTGTTGGATTTTAATGTAATTATAGTATTATCACGTTGTCACGTACATCATGCTGTGAGTTTTGATTCTATGGGGCAATTGAGACATGTATAGGTTTGCACACTTTGTCGACCGACTTCTGTGACATATGCTGGCGATAGTGGACTCATGGTACTAATGATATGGGAACCAGCAAAAAAATGGGTGAAGATAAAATTGTATATATATATATATATATATATATATATATATATATATATATATATATATATATATTGTTACGACCATGTAATTTAATTACTTGTGTGTTAAAATTTGAATTCTTTCTATTTCATTTTTGTATCATTAAATATAATTATTATTGTGATGATGATTATGTTCACAGGGTCTGACATTTTGAAAGAAACGTCGTGTTTATTTAGAACGTAAATATGACTCTCATAGCGCGATTGTACATACCTTAGATTGTCATTTAAGTAAATGGTTAAATGATGGTTGTGGCCAGGTCATTTGCCAAGCATAATTATATTGTGTAATGCGATGGTGAGATTTTGAAATCACCATGCGTTCTTCGTGCGTGTGCATGAAATGACGTTTTCGTTCAGTTTAAATACTCAGGTATCTGTGAAATAGTCAGTCAGAGTCATATTTTAACACCTTGTAGAGTCGTTCATATACCTTGAGAAGAAGGTATTTTCTTCTGGTGCTGGAAAGAGTTGTTCATTTGTACGTCTGTAGAGCGAGATGTGTATTGTTATAGATGACAGCTATAGTTCATCTACTTTTTAAACAATAATTATTTTCCCTGGAGAACCAAACACTGGCTTTGGACAAAGGCATTAAGTGAAATTGATTCTAAATTGGAACAGAACAGTACAAATTGTGATTCAAAGTGAAAATTCTGGACATTTGTGTAAAAACTTCGTTTGACGTCATCATCCACCATCTTGGAACGGAACTGAGATTCAGACTAGCTTCAATTTGAATTGTTTATTGATAGGACTTATATGTTTTTCACAATTCTAGGACAAATGTTTGGATATTCTTCGCAAATTGTAAGTCCTATTTCATATTTTCACCTTTTCACCGTGTTTTCTAGGGAAATAAATTATTTTTGCTAAACCTTACACAGCTTGTTGTCTTCGCTCTTTTGTTTATGTTACTTTAAACGAGCCGATACGAAACATAAAGAAAATTGGGGAGCTCGTCCTTGGGATATATGAAATTGGCTAATATATGAAATTGGTGGATATATGAATTTGGCTAAAAATTTAAATTTAATTTCCCCTCATTTTAAATCCCAAGTTCTATTTCATATTTTACTTGAAATCTTAGTGAAAACAACAGGCTTTCTTTCACAATCTCAAAAGTGGAGAGTTTTCTTTCTAATCCAACTCAGGATCAGTTGGATAGTCTGAAGAAGGATGACTTGCTTGAACTTGCCAGAAAGTACGAACTTTCTGAAGCAAACGCTTCCTTGACAAAACAAGAAATTAAAAATATTTTAATTCAATATTTGGTAGGGAAGAATATTTCTGACAAAAGTGTTTTGGGATCTGTCAGTAAGTCTATGACAGACTCTGACATTAAGGTAATATAACTAAAAATGAAATACAAGATGGAAATATAGTCAAGGAAGCTCGAGCTTCAGAATCAGAAGGATGAGAGAGAAAGACAGGAAAGAGAGAAGGATAAACAATTACAATTTGAAAAGGAGGAGAAAGATAGACAGGAAAGAGAGAAGAAGATAAAGACAAATACAGTTGCAAAAAGAACAAATGCATTTACTGGAAAGAGATGGATGAAAAAGAATTACAGAAAGAACAAATACAATTACAAAAAGAACAATTACACGTACAGATGCAAAAAGAGAAGGATGAAAAAGAATTTCAAATTAAAATGAAAGAATTGGATCTGGCAAGTGACAGGCACGATTCCACTTATCATACAAATTCAAAGTTTGACATTGCAGGAAATATCAAGTTAGTTCCCCCTTTTAGTGAAAAGGAAGTAGACAAATATTTTATTCATTTTGAAAAAGTTGCTGAGAATTCGAAATGGCCAAGGGAGTATTGGACTCAATTATTGCAAAGTGTACTTTATGGCAAGGCCAGAGATATCTATATATCCCTGTCATTACAACAAAGTTCTGACTATGATTTGGTTAAGGAATGCATTTTGAAGGGTTACGAGTTAATCCCTGAGGCTTATCGGCAAAAGTTTAGAAACTACAAAAAAGAAACTAGACACACTTATGTTGAATATGCTAGAGAAAAAGAACAGTTGTTCAAGAGATAGTGCTTGTCTGAGAAAATTTAACATGATTATGAAAGACTCGAACAAATGGTATTACTTGAAGAGTTCAAAAACTGTATTCCTAGTGATGTCAAAACTCACCTTGAAGATCATGAGGTCAAAACCTTGGAAAATGCTGCTCTTGCTGCTGATAAGTATTCCTTAACTCATAAAGTTCCTGCTGTAAGCAAATCTTTCAATCAGCAGTCTACAGGTAGAAGAGTATTTCAGCACAATACGACTCTTCCTAAAACTCAGTCTGGCACAAACTTCTAAAAATCAAGCTTCTGACAGACTTGATTCAAAATCCTTGTCTATTCCTACGTGTACCTATTGCAAGAAAAAAGAACACGTCATTTCTGATTGCTTCAAATTGAAATATAGGCATCAGAATCAAGATAGACCTATCCCAAATGCTCTTATTTGTAAGAGGTCAAGGTCACGGTCATGTATTGAAAACAATACATTTGTTGGGTTTGAAAAACCCCCGTCTGATTTTATTGTGGAGAATTTTGAACCATTCGTGTCGAAGGGTTCTATATCACTCTTGGGTGATTCGGCCAATCCTATCCCTATTAAAATTTTAAGGGATACAGGAGCTTCTCAGTCTTTTAGTTTCAGGTATTTTGCCTTCTTCTGAGAGGTCCTGTTCTAATGAGAGTGTTCTCATTCAGGGAGTAGAGTGCGGCTTTGTTAATGTTCCTCTCCATTCTGTAAATTTGTCATCAGACTTAGTTTCAGGATCTGTGATGTTTTTCACAATTCTAGGACAAATGTTTTAATTTTCTTCGCAAATCGTAAGTCCTATTTCATATTTACACCTTTACACCGTGTTTTCTAGGGAAATAAATTATTTTTGCTAAAACTTACAAAGCTTGTTGTCTTCGCTCTTTTCTTTATGTTACTTTAAACGAGCCGATACGTAACAATATATATATATATATATATATATATATATATATATATATATATATATATATATATATATATATATATATATATATATATATATATATTTGGCTGGCCAGAATTGGTTGATAATGAAAGTTAGATTTTTAGTACAATTAATCTTCCTTGTTGTACCTAAAAAAAATAAAAATAGAAACATAGTTTTATTGATAGAAGTTCAGTCTTTTAGCATATTTGAATTTGGAACACTCCTTATTGAAATTAGCACCTGACTCTTTGGTACGGAATTGAAAGCATATGTTTCAAGCACACGTAGATCCAGAAAATGCCGTGGCTCATATGTTTTTCTCTTCACAAACATTGTTATTCACGATGCATTTATAATGATAAATATATGTTTGATCAAGAGCTCTCAGAAATGTAAAGTTATTGATTTTTTTAATAGCATGGTGTTTGCACAGGTTTACTGTATGAACTGAATTAGTACCGCGAGTCCTGTAAGTTCAATTACCGGATGATAAACTTCCGTTTCACATCTAAGTGTTGTTATACTGCATTGACGCATTGTTTGCTTTTCGATGGTCACCTTTCAGCTGTATTCATTCTTCTTTTCTTTCTATTATCTACGTTTGATACATAGGAGTTTATTAACTTAGATGAATCGGACATTTTTGTAAATTTCCTTTAAGCCAGACAAATTTCACGTAACATGGTAATTGCAGATTGATGATATCGTCCCACGTCATAAACTCAGTTTTCCAGTGAACACGTC
Organism: Megalonaias nervosa; assembly: GCA_016617855.1. Classification (NCBI taxonomy): domain Eukaryota; kingdom Metazoa; phylum Mollusca; class Bivalvia; order Unionida; family Unionidae; genus Megalonaias; species Megalonaias nervosa. The sequence goes on from JAECUM010024303.1 coordinate 11,597, forward strand.
TCTCATTGACGCAACAACCACAACATAAGTTTACATTGATCATCATTGAGTCACGCAGACAGAAACATTTGTCGAATGTCGTATGTGAAATGAAACAAAGATACATACATATCATGAAAATAAATTGCATTTCACTAAGTCTCTTTTTTTCCAATCAGTAAGTATTCATAAAATCCTTATCACCTATTCTGACGGGGCGAATCAACTTCCTGCCAGAAAAAGCATCATGTCTGCCATTTCACAAGTGTTAAGCACGTGACATGCACCTAATAACTGTATCAGAAGCACCGTTGAGAGAAGAGTACAGCGTTGTAAAAGTATATACGGATCTGTTATTATTGATATTCTGAGGTGCTTCTTCTGTTATTCTAATCTGTGGAAATTTGCATGAAACATAATTTTATGATATATTTCATAACTAAATCTTGCATGTTATTTCTTGTTACGGATTTACATATGATAATTAAGCAATTACAGTACAATTTCAATCAGCCTTAAAGAGAATCTCGATATTTAACTTATTTTGACCAATATATTGTTTATAAATTGGTTTGATAATGGTAAGAATTACAATAAACGAAAATAAAACCTTCTCCTGGAACATTATGTCCTCTTTCTCTCAATTTTCGCACTTGTGGAGACTAAGTTGCGAAGGATACAAGCCAGTTTTAAAGTTCACCCCTCCAAAAAATCCCCCCAACCCTCCCCCCAAAAAAACTAAAACGAAAAAAGCCCAATAAAAAACCCCCAAAACAACACGCTCAGGGACTGAAGTTCTGTATATTCTCAATACCAATTAAATATTGTGACACGGTCATACACACACTAAATCTAATTTTCTGTGAAAAATCATATATATATATATATATATATATATATATATATATATATATATATATATATATATATATTTTTTTTTCTCGTAATAGGAACATTATTTTTCCCAGTTTAATTATTTTAGCTTTCGAGACAAAATCTATTCCAAAATGAAGATTATGATACATAAAAAAAAATCTTTACGAATATTAAATTTTAAAAAAGAAAATGTAATTTATTTCCTACAATCTTAAGTTTTCTATCTGTTATTGATGATGTTCGGCAATATGTTATTTTTTCCCGGGGCATATGTACAATTATGTCACAGGAAGAAAGAATCCTTTGAGATGCGTCAAAACAAGCAACAGGGGATGATAAGGATGAGTCATCCACACGTTGAATTTATATGTTGGTCTTAAAACCAATAGTGTATATTCATTACAGTATTCTTGTGTGTGTGTGTGTGTGTGTGTATAAGAAATCACAATTTAACAAACCACAATTGCCATGTTAGAATTTAGTAATGATAAGATAGAAATTCCTCGTCCAGTTTATCATATTGTACAGGTTCTCAGATCAATTTTCATTACAGTAAATCTGTATTTCTATGGCGAAAATTGCAAAATTGTGGATGTTGCAACATAAACTTTGGATATCCCAAATTTTACTTAGTTTCTTAATTGTTCTTTATTATTCTGACCAATTTTGAGCAATATTATACAGTGTAGTGTTAAAGTGTGAAATGAGACAGAAGGAACTACCACTGATTTTTTTTTTTTGGTGAAAAATATGTATGGTTATGTTTTGTTTTGTTTTTGAAATAGAGAAATGCTTCAGATCGATTTTTTTTTTTTTGTTCTTTATAATGACAATATTTGTTCAGATATTCACAAATAATGACACGAACTGGTTTTCTTGTCTTCAAATAGTTAAATTTTACATGTTTCACCTATGCGAAACATGTAAATTTTAATTTAAATTCCAATAGATAAAAATCGTACATAGAGCAGGTGATCTGACAGTTTATAATATCTAGTTGATCACAATCACAAATATCACTATATAGTATCGGCATCTTCCGTCTTTCGTCGTGTAGAGTTCAACCCCGAAAATTCATTACACAGCGGCAATAGTACCAAAATTTTGTAATACATTTAATTTAATGAATGACAACATGTTTGTATAATCTGATTTCTTGGTATAGATGTCCGCTTTTTCATAAAATGAAGTTTTCCTATTCTTTTGAACTCAATTTATGTCGCATTGTTGACACATTACATTTTTTTTCGTATGCAAGTGCCGAGAAGAGTTATTGTTCCTGCATGGGTGACGTTCATAAAACATTTGGGAAGTTTCTGACTCATACATCACATGATTACCTATTTTAGTCGTGTATATTTCCAGCTGATAATACCGTTTTTATCCATTAGTGATGGCATAGCACAGCATCTGATGATAAGCATATCATGCACTGGAGTATCTGGACGCGAAATGTGAGGTTCCGTGGGTTCTACGTAGACTGGAAAATTATTCCTTGTATTACCGCCTTACCACAGTGATACTGGGTGAGTCGATTGTTTTGTTTGTTGTATGAACAACGAGGTATCACAATTAATTACATGATAAAGTGGAGCAGCAGAGAGGGTGAACAGACCATTTTGCCTGAGACCTTATTTATGAAAAATAAAGCCTCGTACGGTGATGAATCTCAACGTCAACGACGTTAAACCAGCACCTCTAACTTTGCTTCGTAGGAACCCCAACAGGGTTAGCTTGGGTTGTTACTTCGATGATGATTTTTGTATTTCAATCGCTACGTGGCCGCGTTTAAGTGTTGGTCACTTTTGTTGGTCGCACCCTCTCTGCTGCTGTAATTAAACCATTGCGTTATATCAATAATGATCGGTGAAGCTCACTCAGCAAGATTAGCTCGAGAGCGACAAGAAGCAATTAAGAAATATCTACCTGTCCATGATCGCGTCAAACAACAATTACAAGAGCGTCAACAAACACAAGAGTTTACAGAATCCGCGGAACAATTATTTAAACCTATCACTGAAACCACTAAAGGTACTGTTTCTGTGTTAGCGGAGACAGCGAAACAAACTGAAAAAATAGCGGAGCGAACTAAGAAGACAAAAAAAAAATTCTACGAGAACTTCCTGCCGAAATAGCTGCGGCTCAGCCAACTCAAGGAATACTCGAAGGAATTGACCAAGCTCGTGCTGAGATCGGCGAAATAAGAGAACAAATACAACCACAATCAGAACCAATAAGACCAAGAATCAGGACCGACATGATCAATAAATTTTATTCAAGATCCATCAAATATTTTCGATCTATTAAAAGCGAAAATTTACATGCTGTGAAAAGTTTTTCCGATAAAGGCGATTATTTAAAACCAGAATATGTTTCGGAAATAACAGGTCATGAAAAATGGTATAAATGGATATATCATATAAACAAAGATCTTAGATTTGTTCGACAAGACGATCCTGAGTATGCCGAATATATTAATAAAGCATTTATTCATGCTAGAGAATTACGACATTATTATTCACCACGAAGAATTATTCAACCAGCTATTGAGGAACTAGAAGAAGATCAAGATGTTTCAGTTGCAACTGGAAAAGGTATTAATAATCGAGAAACTAAAACTTCTCAAAGTGGTCTTGTTACGTGCCCCGACAGTGTCGCAGCTGACGTAGATAGATTAGAAATTCTTGCTGGAGGGAAGCGAGCCGGTAATAATTCTCCAGAAATTATTAACAAAATCTCATCTATTTGTCAACGATTATTTACCGGTGGTATCATGGACGCTAACGTATATCGGTCTCTCATTGATGAAATTACGACTACGACAGCGTCGTTGACTATAGCGACTAGCACTAAAGTGCCAAGGTCGCCCGACTAAGTCACTGATTAAACAGTTGGATATAATTATTATAATAGATGATCATACACGCTAATCAACGTAGACCAATCATGGTCAGGGTGGTAAATTCAAGATTACCTGTATATGAGGCATTTTACGAAGATGGATTCGGTGATGTTGTTAAGGGGTTATTTTCGAGAATCGCCCAAAAAGCAATGCCGATTGCAAAGCAATTAGGCATGTAAGCTATTGACGTTATTCGCGAAAAAGGTATTAAAACTGTCGGTGACGCCGCTGGTAAATTATTTGATGCAATCAAGGAACGATTACAACAATTAGTAAGTAGAAAACCGCGGGTAAAACTGGCCAGCATCACAGAAATGCCTGCGCGTGTTAGTAAAATAATAAATGACGCCGCAAACGAGAAACTAGCAGCAATGACTTCATCATCGGTTTTACCGGCAACCGACGAGGAAAAAAATGTATCAGCAAGTTTGATAGCGGGGAGTGGACTCCGAAGAAGTGAAACTTCTCAAAGTGGTCTTCGTATTAGACGATGATCAATAACATAACATGTTTAAACGCGAATCTGGTCCCGCATTTGACATGGAAGCGCCAATTCTCAAAGATAAATCTAAGCGTGATTTTCAATTTTATTCTTACGATGCGCGAATGCCAGATCAGCGTGGACGAATTGAATTACAGGTTCAAGATACGAGTAGATATTTCTATCCCGCGGAGGCAATTATCAAAGTTGAAGGTAAAATCGTAAAAGCGGATAATACCGAATACGACAACGATGTTGGTTTTGGTTTTGTCAACAATGGTATCATGGCGTTGTTTGACAGCGCCACGTACGCCATCGACGGAAGAAACATTGAATCCATTCAAAAGGATGTCGACGTTGCCACGACAATACTTGGCCTTGCGCGGTACAGCGATGATTATTCAAGATCAGCTGGTCCATCTATGATGTTTTTCAAGGATACTTCTGATCATCCGAGTCACAAAAATGTAACCATCGGCAACGTAAGAAATGCAGCAGGAACCGCAGAAACTCCCGCAGTAATATCCATGAACGCCAATTTTAACCTCGGATTCGCATCGCGGAAAGCAATGCTCAAGGATAGGATGTTTTCTTGCGCGATTCCGTTGTCGCATATCTTTGGATTTTGTAGGGGGCGTCAGAAAGTTCATTTTCGGAGCCAAACATACAGTTGTACTTGTACTAAAAGCAACCGACGATGATTCATTATGGCACGTTGAAGGAGCTGACGCAGGTGCAACTGCGGCACTTCATGGTAAAGTAATATTAACAAAACTTTCATTGTGGATGCCAGTAATGACTCCCGCAATGACCGTCGAAGATCGGTTACTCAATTTTATGAGTAGTGGTGGCAAATCAGCGTTGTCATGGTTGACGACGACCACGGACGCCATCCAAAGCGCAGTCAATGGTGTATTTACGTGGCAAATAGCGTCCCAGCAAGGCATTTCTGCGCCGCGACATATATTCGTTGCTTTCCAAAGTACTGCACGATTAAACTCGCAAATAGGTTCCGCGATGATATTTGACAAACTCGGCGTCAGTGAGGTGTCGCTGCGAATAAATGGACATCAAGAACCATCTGAGGATATTTTGTTGAATTTTGAGCTAAATCATGTAGCGCGTGCATATCATCGATTGATGTCGTTTATGGGGCGTGATCAAAATGTTGATACTGGTTTACAAATATCACAGCTAGATTTTATAACGTTATATTCGATTTATTATTTTTCACTGGAGCATTTGGATTTGTTTAGACAGTCCGTCGTTGACATACATTTTCGAGCTCGTATTAACAGAAATATCGTAGATATTCCCACGTACAGAACCATCGCCGTTATATTATCCGATAAAGCAATGTTACTTGAAGGTGCTGGTGCTGGTGTTGGGGTGTTCGCAGAAACGTGTAGTGCAGCTGTTTTTAAGGCAAAATGCATGCTATTAAAGGAACTGAAATTAATTAGCGGCAGACATATTGGTCTAATTCTTTCAGTAAACATATTTTATTCAGGAAGACATGAATTGCATATTGTCTTTTCAAATACATCGGATCGTTCAAGAGTTTGCTCAATATAGACTTTTGCAAAGTTTGATTACTAATGGTATTTAAACCTAGGGTCGATAACTTCAAGGATCACTACTTGGTAAATTTTAATAAATTTTACTATGAATTGTTTTCTCTGTTTATTCAAAATGTCAAAACGTGAAATTAAGATTGTATTCAATGCAAATTGTATTCAAAGAAGATCAAGCATAGATGTACGTATGTGTTCACCCCTCTAAAATATAAAATGCCTAACGTAATATGGTCACATGACGCTCAACGTATACTCAGACATGCAAATAAGTAGGATTACCTCAAGATATTTTCACTGTTGGCTGCTGCAGTCGATGGACGAAATTGTCTTAATTCAAAGTAACTTAATCTCCAAGGAGCGAAGCAGTTTTGATCCGCCAAAGTTAGATTAGTTGATAAAGCATGTCGTTTGTAGTGTAATGAGAACGTATTTCCGAGCGAAGGTTTGCACTATATGTCTCTGATACTGAAGTCAGATATCTACAGCGAATAAAATTGATCTGGCAAAGATACGGCATAGGCTCTTTATCGGTTGTAGTAATTTCCTTTCCACTGTTGCATCATTCAACATAATTTCCTGTCGACACATTCTTAGCACAGACCTTCAAATTTGTATTCTATTCAACGTCAACGAAGTGAAAGGTCATTTATATGGATTGAATGCATGTTTCGTGCAATATTCTTGTTTCTTAGAATGATTTTGTACAAGTCCGGATCTCTATACGACTTAAATCCTATACAATGCCAATATTGTAATCATACTTCTGGAACTACAATAAATTAGCATAACTCTGAAATAAATAATTTCAGAAATGATTTTACCAGATTCGTGTTTGCCATTAAAGTCCAGTTTCCTAAAAATGAAAGTTCTAAAATTTGATGAATTACCTAATTTTCATTGTTGATATAAATTTATACAAATAAAGCAACATACGACTGATAAAATCACACAATTGTGTCTATCTGAAAATTAGACTGAAATGCTATTGCTATACATATTATTCGAATTCAATTTATAGGTTACAATTGCCCTGAGTAAGTAACTGATCTGCAGACGACAGTTCTAGTCAAATTATGTGTTTTATCAGCCTTTTGACGATCGCTGTTCTATAAATGGGTATTACCAGGCTTGTGAAAGTCACTCTTCTATAGAAGGATGTTGCCAGACGTGTCTGTTGTAGGCTGTCTCCATTTTATAGATTTTAACAGCCTTGCACAAGTCAGGATTACTTATCTTTAAAGAAAACAAAAAACTAGTGCGGCAGGTAATCCCGTTTTAAATTTGTTTGTTTTGATTTTCATGTATATTCTCTTTTCTTTTTATAATATTTGCAATGATGGAATGAACCGCGATATAATAGTAACATGCAAATGAAAGAAGAAATGACGGAAGAAAGAAAGATATGCGTGCCTGACTGAAGGAATGAATGAGGAAAGAAAAGAAGGACAAAAGGGAGAGTGAACCCGGAGTGATGAAAGAGATAACATGGAAGGTAAACGAAAGGAATGGAAGAGGATTTGAAAAGATCAATTGTCTGTTTTGTGTTTGTTTTAAGTTTTCTGACAACACCTGAACAGAAAAGTAAACATTTTGGTGGGAAAATCTCGTGGCAGTTGAACACTATTATTATTCTTACACCATGTAATCTATTTGTCTCGGGTCACAATTCCAAAATGTTCGTAAGACCTTCGTTTATGTATCGAGGTTTTCGCCTGTCATTCCAAATTTTCGACACATTGCATGCTGGATCACTTTAACAAAACACATGACAAGACTCTAGATTACCGACCGGACCATCTTTCATGGTCTCAGTCTGTACCTAAAACTTTTGGCTGCGATATGTTGAACCTACTCGTTGCATCAGACTGTCTAAACTATTGTTACTCGCCCTTGATCTCCAATAGGTTCTGGAACCATGACCGGGTCTAGCATTGAGATAACGTCTTCGCAGTTTGTTCCAATTATCCTTGATGCTATAATCCACAGAGTCCTATCTAGACCCATACAAATTGGATCACTACTCTAACCTCAGTAATACCTTATGTCAAGCCCATCCATGAATATATTGTCGTCTCGATCAAAACGATGGATCTTGTTCAGTCCACGAAACACGAAAGCGTGGGGAATTTTACCGCTCCGGTGGCGTAAGTGCGGGAGATCGCGGGTTCGAACGCGGCCGAACTATACCAACGACTTAATAAAAAATGGTACTAGCAGCTCTCTCGATTCGCACTCAGCATTAAGAGGTTAGTGTTAGGACTGTTCGGCCTGGTGGGAGGATAAATGCTACATGTCTGCTGCATCATGCCCTATCTAATGACATTGTTAATGCTGATATCCTATGATCGTGTTCTATATTTTAAAGATGAATCATGGATAGTGCATATGTCGAATTCATTTATAATTTTTAAGGCTAAGCAGAATTAATAGTTCAGATTTACATCACGAGATCCAGCAAGGACATAAGTTCTTGGAATGGAGTAGTGGCTTTCCTAAGTTAGGCAACTTACCTATTTACTTATTATCAATTGTAAAACCACGTGACCCTTGTTTACTGAATGGGTATTTTGAGATATCAGATGATTCATTAAAAGCCCCACTATTCCAGTTTCTCTCTTTCGCGTATTCACTTTTGTATATCAAAGGACTATTATGCGGAGTAATTTTTTCTTAATATTATTACCGCTCTTTTAAGGGTTATATAAGAGGATTGTTTCGTTTTCTTAACGTTAATCATTCGTTCGAATTGCAATGTTCTAACATTCATTTAAAGACTATTTAGATATATTATACCGAAGTATTGTAAATCCATTCTTTGACATTTGGATTTATAGTTGTATTGGAACTACCACGAATTCACTTAAAAAATCTATTATGGGATTATAACAGGCATTTAATGTATTGTTGCTACATCAGTACAATACAGATATAATTCAGAATACCTTTAGAATTTCTTAGGTATATTTGAGATTATTGGGATTGATAAAATGTTAAGGAGTATAGGAATTCATTTACCGTACAGTAAATTATCTTTCATTCTTTCATTTTCAATTTTAGCTAAATAAATCGTATTTTCAGTTTTTTCAAGTTGTTGGACATCGCTCTTTCTTGTTACCTAGTTTAAAACCTTTTCCGTTCTTTATATTACTCATGTTAAGCCTTAATTCTCTACCAATATAAATTAATGCGTTCTTTAATAAGTCTCTTTCTTATCTGACATTATTGATGTTTTATTTATGAAAGTGATTGATAAAAAGAACTGTGAACATGCAGTGTGAACAATTGATGTTGGAAAATGATTGAAATGATTTAATGATGGAAAAATAAAACCGTTCGCAGATAATATAACCGCTTCTGTAGAAATCTCTAAGATTGTAATGGCTGTCCTGAAGCAGGTAGTACGTCTGCGATCTGTAAATGATGATAGAGGTTCATCTTCTTTGATATGCTGGGTTGAAGGTTTTGCTTATATTATTCAGCGGGAATACTGCATGTCACTGTCTGTTACAGAGAGGCAAAGAAACATATTTTGATCGCCATTCTGTACACATATTTACCACCTCTAACAGAATTGTAGATATATATGAAGTTGAACTGTCTTTCTCAAATATTTCTTTGCATGTAAGAAGCCATTTGTTTTCTGCAGGTTCAACATTTAAGTTGAAGAATTCTGCTCGTAAAGCTAATTAATACAATTCTATAAGTGAAGTCTTGTCCAAATTCTTTCAACTTCATGCATATAACATGTTTGCAGTATTCAATCCATAAAGGTGAATCGATAAGTACAAATAAAATGAAATTTAATATATTAGTATATAAACAAAGGTATAATACGACTTGAAACAAATCAGTACATTATATAAACTGAATGTTTAAGTAAAACTGAGGCCATGTAAAATAGTTAATTACTTATCTAGCATAAATTGTGAAATCTACGTAAACTGAAACTATTCTCAATATCGGTGTGAAACGGATTCATTATTAAATATGATCTAGTTAAGAATAATAGTTATGAAAAATAGTTCTAAAAGAATTAACATTAAGAAAAAGAAAATGTAAATCTTTGAAGTATTCTGCATTTCAGAATACGTTAATAACAAATGAATTGCATTTGGTTTGCATTTACACATGAATTATCAAGGCATCGTCACGAGTTTTAGATTATGCAAATAAATATTGTGCAGTGCAAATACAACAGCAGCAGAATGAAATGTATATTAAAATGGGAGAGAGAGAGAGAGAGAGAGAGAGAGAGAGAGAGAGAGAGAGAACTTCAAATCATTTTGAATAAAGAAGGCTAAGAATTATGTTGTAATGACTATTTTGTGTTGAACCCCTAATGGTCCCTTTTGGGAAATATGGAGATGAACTCACATGTTTACATCAGAGCCTATACCAGAACTAGAATCAGTGTGGCAAAGAATGGTCGTATATACGCGAGCACATGTCAGGTAAATGGAAGAGTTGCACTATAATGTCAGGAGAGATTTTGAGAATGGAGATGAAAGAAATTTGCCGACGATTTTCCAAGGACATTAGGCAATAAAATTTTGTTTTCACATGGAAATTTAACTCTGTGATTTGTTGTCCCGTGCCAGCTCCCAGCTAATGGTGAAGATAATGGTTTTGGTGATGATAATAATGGTGATGATATCAAAATAATATAGTAATTATGCTGTGCTAACAAATCTGTTGACACTTCCTTTAAAGCGTTCGCAACACTGTGATCAAGTTTTATGTCCGCTATATTGATTGGTCAATTGTACCTCTGAGGGATGCCCCGAACTAACGTAATGATGTCACAACATCTTTTCCTAACTCCATAAAATTCAACGATTATTGGTAAAGTTATGCTGCAGAACACTACATAGGATTATGGACATTTGAGGGCCATAGTTTCTGTAAATTAAAATCGAACACAAATAATTTGCGGGCTTTAACGCTTTATCTATATACGAAATCTTAATAGGCTTGGTATAACTCAAATAATATCTTCCAAAGTTATCTTGCGGGAAATTTACAGGTTGAGGAAATGGTAAGAAATAGCCATGATACATGTAATTCCTGCAAATGATACATTATTTAAATCCGGTGTATAGGGAGCAGTGGCAGGGTAATACAGTAGTTATCATTAGAGGTTCATTCGTTACAGTCTGTGTTTATTTTTTTTCCTTTTCTTGTCACTCTCTATTTTGTATTTTATGGACGCTAGAGATTTCATCAGAACCAGAATATAGGTTGGGCAGAATAAACCAGGAAAGAAAATCAACGAACTAATTCATTAACTTAGAATATCAGTAAATTATATGGCGTTTAACTAAGAAGAGTATCATAAACAGTGCACAGTATCAGCACCCTCTGTTCCAAAACTGTCTACAGAGGCATTAATTGGGCATAGTGTACTGGAAAGGACTGATCACTGGATCTCAGCAACCTTTGGTCAAGGAACTTAGTCAAGAAAAAAGGGTTAAAATATATTTGTCTTTAAGCAGTCACACTGATCTTGACATTTGACCTGATGACCACACCATAAATGAGTATATTGCTTACTTTAAACCCAAATCCTTCGGAAACTTTAGCAGCATGGTCCAGAAAAGGGTTACAATAAAATATAATAAGTGAAATCATTTATGAGTATAAACCAGTATTTTGTCCATTGTTGTCTTTTATAAGACTGTGCTGAACTACAGCAGACTGAATTTCATTCTTTATAACAAGCTGGTGCTCATAATATCTAAAACAATTCACCTCTCTCACCTCTGCAAAATATAACATCCTATTCCGACTTCCCACGAAGAGTTGACAGCTCTGGAGGACGTGACACACTCTTCACATCACATGTAATGACATGAATACTCTAACAACTGAAAAGATTCTTTAAAGAAACGCATGTTGTTGTTCCTGACAAGAGTATAAAACTTAACTAATCTTTAATTATATATTGTTATCTTCAGATTGTACACAAATTCAAAGAATTCATCAATGTGTAAAATATTCAACATATTATCACGTGTCCAAACTCATTACAGACATCAAACCACAAGCTGGAAAAAACAGTGAAATCAGAAGTGGAATTATAACAAGTTAGTTTCTTTCAATCCGTGCAATATAATCTGTTACGGTTGTGTCATGAAGATAAATATTGTTATGTATATCAGTATTTTTTAACTCCTGGTAAATGATTTTATCTAATTTTTGTAATTTGTATTCATGGCTTGAAATTATAGATATTACCTTTAGTTAGGTTTTACCTACGTGACTAGGGTCTGTTTTAGGAGTATAGTGAACACAAAATTTTATAGAATCTATAAATAGTTGCTTACGTACGTCTTGACAGTTATTAATAATATAATTATTAGTAAACATGCATGAGAGATTCGATCTTTTCCCATTGGTAGGTGGGGTTTGGACCGTTCTAGAAGAATTAGGTAATTTCCCATAGAGTTGTGATCTAAATTAGAGGCTTGTCCGAGATTCGCATTTTAGAAATATTTCACACAAAATGATATTGTTTTGAAATTTAAATATAGTTTATTTCGACCATCTCTTTATCTCTGGTCTTTTGATTTCACATAGTGAAACCAACACGCTTTCACAAAATCGTCTAAAGTGGAAACCTTTATTATAAATCCTAACCAGGAACGGTTAGAGTCCTTTACAAAGGATGAATTGCTCGAACTTGCTAGACACTATGATCTTTCGGAGGCAAAGCCATCATTGTAGAAGCAAGAAATAAAACATATTTTGGTTCCGTATTTGGTAGAAAAGAATATTTTTTTTTTTTATAAAAGTACATTGTTTTGATTTGTAAGGTTCCATCTAGTTCTAACTTGCAAGTGACGGTATTTGCAATTAAAATTCAAGAATAAAATGGGGTTGAAAAACTTGAGCTTAAAAGTCAAAAAGAGGAAAGAAAGAGACAAATTCAATAGGAAGTAAACGAAATGAGATGGAATTACAAATGCAAAAGGAAGAAAAAGAAACAGAAGAGACGAAAATGCAGTTGCAAATGCAGAGAAAGAAATAGACACGTTCAAAACGAAGAAAGAGAGATGCAAATAAAAAGGCAAATACAAAAAGAAAAAGGAGAGAAGCAATTGAAATGGCTAATACAAAAGAAGAAAGAGATGTGCAAGCGAATTGCAAATAAAAGAAACAAAATAGGCATAGTAATGCAATTAAAGTTAAAAGACTTAAAACTGGCAAGCATAAAGCACCCCACTCATTGATGTTAGAAAAATATTAGCTTAGTTCACTCCTTGTATAGAAATATATATATATATATATGTTTTCATTTTGAAAAGATAGCCGAGAATTTAAAATGGCCAAGACAGTATTGGACTTTGTTATGACAGAGTGTACTTATTGGCAAAACTCGTGAAGTTTATACTTCATTGTCAGTAGCAGTAAGTGCTGAATATGAGTTTGTCAAGGAACATACCTTGAATGTTTATGAGTTTGTAACTAAGGCATATCGACAGAGGTTTAGGAATTGCATACAAGAAACTGACCAAACCCATGTCGAGTTTGCTACGAAAAATAAACACGAACTATTTGACAGGTAATGTACATCTAAAATGATCGATAAAGGGTATAACAAACTTAGGAAACTCATCTTAATAGAAGAGTTCAAGAACTGCGTAAATATTGACTTTAAAACTTACCTTAAAGAACACCAGGTTTTGAATATACAAAGAATATAAGTTTAAATTGTCAAAATCTGCATAAATCACAAATGGTACTCTTAATTGGTTTTTCAACTTTTTCAAACTCTGCCATTTTGTTTCCCATTGCTCAGGTAATTCATTTGCTGATCTAAATGTCCAGAGCAGGAATCTAATTGATTTTCTAATAAGATCTCGTTTTAAAAACTGTCTTAAAATAGAGACAATATAAACGTTCCTGACTGTTTGATTTCATCCTTGATAAATATTTGTGGCTAATAATTGCTATAAACTATTCAAAATAAACTAACACGTTAATTATCAATGTCTTTGTGCTTGAACTGGCGAGGAAACTGTATCAAAATTATTGCTTTTCTTATTTGAAGAAGTTCTATCTACGGTTGTCTGGTACCAATAATACGGGTGACCGGTATATATATAGCTATATGTCGCAACGTGTTTCTAAGGACTATGATGTATCCTTTCCTCCAATATAGTACCTGCCTCTTTTAGTTTCACTTTTAAGTGCAGGAACATTTGTCATTTACATTATAAAAATGTGTGATTTTTGTAACCGACCTATCTCAGTATGACACCCAATGGTAATTATTATAAATTTTGATACCTTGCACAGAATTATTACTATATAATTCGTTGCTTGGTCAAAAGATATCTGAATTAGTTATTTTAATTGCAGAAGTTTGAGAGACAACACCATGTGGTAACATTTGTGTATAATAAAACACACACGTTTTTGATTTTCGTTAAGTTACATATTTGTCCGTTATGGAGTCATATTCAGTTAACCTACACGACGACTTCATTTGCTTCCATACATACATTGCACACAAAAAACGACCATGTTTTTATCCTGCATCGCATGTCTAACTATTTGTCTGTCTTTCTGTCTTTCCATCTGTATCTCCTAAGTAGTTTAAGGACTGAGTGAAGTTAAATATTGTGCGAAATTCATTGCAAAGGTGAATGTGAGAGTTTCAACAAAGTCTTTTTCTCTTTTTGTATTTCAAGAAAGTAATCCATACTTGATCTAAAATCAGTTAAAGATAACTTTGGTTCTGAATTTGTTTGTATTTGATTTCTTTTGTATTTTACAGGAATCACAAATAACACTTACAGTTATTTGAGTTTAAGCACAGGACGTAGAACAACAAATAAACGTGATTATACCTAAATGGCTTTTCTTTCATCATTGAAACTGAAACATCATTGTAACCATTGTTTATATATATACATACATGTGTATGTATGTTAGTGTGTGTGTGTGTGTGTGTGTGTGATGGTGTGGTTGTGTGTCTTTGGTGACCGTGTGAGGTAAGCAAAACGCAATTATGTATAATAAGGCACAATAAAGTACAGCTGAATATACTGATTTAACTCTTTCAGAATATTTGCCTCAACGTTTAATGTTAAATGTTTATGTACTAAACATTATTCTAGGTTTAAATTTAAGGCACTGTTTTCATCCAATAAACTTAGCTGAAGACGTTGTTTTAACCAGAGAATCCTAGAATAAAGGCACGATTAACACAAAATATTCCTAGGTTCCTGGGATTGTTTTCACCTTCATTTCACCTCTGTGTTTACAGGAATAGATTAATACTAACGTCGTACATGCTACGGGCGATATATTTGTCAAACTAAAGATGAAAAATAAGGTTACTATCATCTACGTCTTTGCTCAGTATTAAACTATATATGTTGAGATCTTAAGTTTTAATAGCTTTTCAAATTATCAAAATTGAAATAAATGTGTTGTCTGATGTTATAGAATCAATCTGCTGCTATCAATAATGGAATTTCACATATCTCAACTAGCTCGAGAAAAACTAGAATCAATTAAGAAATATCTACCCGTCCGTGATTCTGTCAAGCAACATCTACGAGTGCGTCATGAGTCTCAGGTGGAATTTGCAGAAGGTGCAAAACAATTATTTAAATCGGTTACAAAGGCTAAAAACGATCTTCTTCCCACGTTAGAGCAAACTGCAAAAGCAACTGGAAAAATAGCAGAAAGAACTAAGAAAACAAAAAAGATTCTAAGAGAACTTCCATGTGAAATAGCTGCGGCTCAACCAATGCAAGACATACTTGAAGGTATTGACCAAGCTCGTGCTGAAATAGGTGATATAAAAAAATCGTGTACCAGAACCAGGACTAGAACAAGAACAACAAAGACTTAAAGTTGCGCTGATTGAAAGATTTACCAGTGATACTATTGTTGATATCAGGAACGCCAGAAACATAAAACAATTAACTGTGAATACCGTGAAAGGTTTCAATAATTAAAAAAAACTATTTCTGAAGCCTGAGTGCCGTAATCGTTTTATAAGCCGCGAAGACTGGCACAAATGGTTATTTCGCATTAGAAATTCTGATTGGCGACGAACGAGCCGGTAATAATTCCCCAGAAATCATTAATGAAGCAGCTGCTATTTTTCAACGATTATTTACAGGCGGTATTATGGAAATTAATGTTTATCGGCCCCTCATCGATGAATTTTTGATGATTACACACATTCATCCCCATGGCAATTTGTCCCTTTCCAAATATTATCATATTGAAACAGCCTCTCAGGAACTTGGGTGCTATGGATGTTAAATAAAGATAGATAGATGATATTAATAACTATTATGATATATTCTCTGATTTCCAAATTCTATTTAATAATCATAATAATAATATAATAATAATAATAATAATAATCATAAAATAATAATAAAGTATGTTCAATAATAGAAACACATAGATATAATTTTTAAAAATTTTCAATAACAGTCTCAGTACGTTTATCAGTAATTGAACAAGTTAAAATTTATCTTAGTCGGTCATGAATAGGTAAAAAATTATCTCAGAGAATACTTCTGCTTACTTAACAAGAAATATTGAATGTAATCATGAACTTACCAGTAACAAATTTTGTGACAATGGTCATGGAAGATATGCCATGTTCTCTATTTGTTTTGACTGTTATTTTTGTGCAGGTCACCATGTGACAGTGTCTGTGTAAAAGTGAGATGCGGAATGGTGATTAAATATGTGTATGATAGTGAATGCATAACACTGTCAGAAAGACTCAGTAGATGTATTATCATGTTTCATTTTATTTTTTGGATGTCAAAATGTATTGGAAGGGTATTTATGATTGTTTATTTTTTAATTGCTTGATTCATTTAACACAAGTGTAATTGGGCGTCAATGTAGACATCATTGCACAAGAGACAAACAGGAATATCGGTATTGTAATTAGCAGCCATGATCCCTTATTTTATCTCATCAAACAACAGATAAAAGAGTTGGTATGAATCAATAAAAGTACAAGGAATTTTGAAACAAAAGATTCAGTCCCTAATGTGATTTGTTTTCTTTTGTCTATAGAACCAGCATATCACGTGGTCACACTGAATCAAATATGATAATGCCAGCATTATGGTCGGCAAGAACAGCTCAGTTCTGACCAGAATTCGCTCAGAGAATCCAGCAGGGAAGTTTGAACAACAGTACCATCCAGTCTCAAACGAGTGCAAAGACGAACGCAAATGACACTTGTATTTTCAAACCCCCAACTGAACTATTGATAGCAGCAAAGACTGCATTTAATTAGACTATATTGCAATGTCCAATATATTTTAAAGACAGAAAATTCGTGTATTTTTTTTACATGTCTGTGTGGTTGTGAATATGTGAGTGTGTACACGTGTGTTTGCGTGGTGATGATATTTGACAATGCTAAGTGTACGAACTATATTTTGTTTGTAAGTGTATTATATGCTTTAAAGAAAACATGTGTTATTTTCTTTTATTCAGATTTGAATTTCCAGTCATTTTCTATAGGTTTATATGAAAAGAGCTTAATCTGAATTGGACGATCTTGCTTTGGGGTGGTGATGAGTGCACTGCCCCACCCCCACCACCCTTGGGACCTAAAAACACATTTTTGAGTCTCAATAACTATATGGTAATATGGCAGGTATGCTATTGTAAGGCCCTGCATCTTTCTATCGACAATTGCTTCTTGCCATCCTGGAGTCCATATTCTGATCCAATTTCAGGCAAACATGGAATATAGGTTTATATCATCAAAATCTCCGACAAATTCAATAATAAGTAAGATATATGCATATTAATGAATTGATCTTGCACCCGATTGGCTAAACTTGTTACCACTCTGGAGGCCATATTTTTTTTATCTGCTTTTGATTACCATTAAGATCTCTGAAAAGTTTGATTATGACCAAGATCCATGCATGCTAATAAGGTGAACTTGCATCTGATTGGTTGAGCTTGTTACCACCTATGGAAGCCATATTGTTGATCTTATTTTAATCAAAATTGCAATAGGGGTTTATATCGTTAAGAGTTTGAATGGAAGAACATGAGCCACACATTAATCAGATAATCCTGCACCAGATTGATTTAGATTGTTACCATTCTGAAGGCGACATTTCTAATCCGAATTTGATCAGGTTTGGAATATATTCTTAAATCATCAAGATCTTGGTCAACAGGGGCGGATCCAGGATTATAGTTGGGGAGTGTAAACAAGAAAGCTTAGGGTCAAGAGGATAGAAACTATAGTGGCGACCCAGGAGGCAAAGGCCCTGGAAGGTCCTTCATTGTAAGTGTTTACAGGACATACTTTTAACCATCTAAACATTAAAAAAAAATACAATTGGAAATGTAGCAGTTGTTTCATGCTCATTATTGTGTGGGTGAGGGGATGGGGGTGCATGTCATTAAAGGTCAAGTTAACAATGAGTGAGATCCACACATATTAATGAGGTGATCTTGCATCAAATTGGCTGATCTTTTTATCCCTCTGGATGCCGTTTTTCTGATTAGATATTTAACTGACATGCAATATGGGTTTTTATCATCAAGATCTTGAATCGATTTGGTATTGAGCGAGATCCACACATATTAATAAGATAATCCTTTGCATCTGATTGACTGACCTTGTTACCACTCTGAAGGCCAGATTTCTGATCTGATTTTGATCAAACTTGGAATATATGCATGTATCATCCAGATTTCAGATGGATTTGATAGTGAACGAGATCAACGCATATTAATAAGGTGATCTTGCACCTGTTTAGCTGAACTTGTTACCACTCTGGATACCATATTGCTGATCTGATTTTGATCAAACTGGAATACCAGTAGTAGACTAATAGGCAGATCCTCGACCAGAGCCTCAAATCCCCCGCCACCCCCCCCACTACCCCGCCCACCTCCCTTAGGTCTCCGATCGAGGATCTGCCTATTAGTCTACTACTGATATTTGTTGACAATTTTATTTTATAATGATATTTTTTAGACAAAATTTCATATTGAACAATGAAATATTATATATAATGTATCATTATAATCCAATCCGACATGTTGGATTTGATTTAACAAACAGATTTTATAAGAGATTTGATTCAATAAAATCAGCCTCATGCTATACTGGTATAAAACCTAAAATAATAAGCGACTGTATTAAAAGGTTGGATATCATATATCACAAAAATATAGGTCAGTTTGGTTATTCGCAACTGAAAATGACGAACGAATAAGAGGTTGGTCAGGTGATTTGATGATATTTATTGACAATATGATTGATATTTTATTTGATAATGATATTACTAAAGCTATATAATTTTTCAAACATTATTTATACCTCGTCACCAATTGTCAATGTTTCAACTGTTGATATTAGAAATACCTCATCATCATGATAATAGAGATAGAATTTTACTTTGCCGCTCACACAGCGACGAGATTCGAACAAATCCTTTATTTGTGATTTGTTAAGAGGATATTTTTTGTCGATAAAATATACTTTTGACCGATCGAGATCGATAGTGAGTTTAGTGTATTTTTGTTGACTGATCGGATCATGAAAATTTTTAAATTCCGCTGATAACTTCTGACTCAATTGTTCAAGGTAATTGAAATACTCGCTGTTATCAGATCTGATAAGCGAAAGTTTTAGCTTGTCTCGAACTGCGGTAAAACATATACCTGATGTTTCATTATTAATTTTAACTGTCAACTGTTTGCCGTCTATCAATAGATATTTGATCTTGTTATTGTAACTATTTGTCACTGTCAAATTTTCAAACATTATTTCTAAAGTTTAGATAAAATTTCATACCCTATCATTATCATAATCTTTTTCATACCTACTAACTCTCATTGGTAGAATATCTGTTAAAATACCGTCAATAATACTAAACTCACGGATTAAATCATCCATATCATATTTTATACCCCGCAAGTAAGATCGTATCTGATCAAGTAATTTTTTGTAAGTTATACTAGGTGTTTTGCAGGAATTTTTTTTGGTTACAAGTCGAGGTTCAATCTTTTTACACGCTGTTGTAAGAGAAACACCAACACCTGATATTATTAACAAAAACGGGTTTAATGATGCACCACTTGAAATTATACCAGATCTGGTCAATAACAGTTCTAAATATGATATTACTCGAAGTATTTTGTTATAATATTTATAACATTTTTTCACGCACCAAAGTTTTTTATGATAAAATTTGTAATATTGCATTAGCGCGTCAACATCTTGTTTTGGAATTTCTTTTGAAATGTGATTGAAATCAAATATATATTTTTCATTATATGATATTAGTTTACAACAGTGCTGGTTCTTGGTGTGATTAAGTAATTATTTGTGGTGTTTCAGCTACAAATTCCAAACACCACCAGTAAGACGTCGCGGTTATTGTTTGATCATCTGCTTCCAGTAAAAATATTTCTTCAGCATCTTTATTTAACACTAGAGATACAACTCCAGAGAAAGCATCGGTTGAATGACGCCACGGAAATGTTGTAGTATAAATTTTAAACTTTGCAGAGCTGAAGATATACAGTCTATAAACACCAGTAACTTCTGCGGTATGTTTGATAGTGTTATTTTGCTGTGACCATGTTGCTAATCCTGATGCTACTGTGTACACGATATTTTTAATTTGTCCGTGTGGAATTTTAATCAGATTAGTTTTTTGAACAATATTAGGTATTCCACTGACAATGTCGTTGAGTTTTGTGTTAATGTCAGCGAGTTTTATGTCAACGGTTGTTTGTTCCCCAAAAAATTCTCTAAAAGGCTTGTTTATATTTCTACGAAAATATAAGAACGTTTCTACGTGTCTAGAAAAAGTAGCACTGAGTGTAATCATTTCATCACCGATTGTTTTTAATGATGTTGTTATTGGAATTTCCTTATCATCAACATACTTTTTCGTTGCAGCATCAAAATCAGATTCTGGTGTTCTAAGATTATTAATACCATTATTATTCTTGTTGAGAAATGCACGCATTATACCACCGTTGACTAATACGTACTTAGATTCTTGATCGTCGACATATTTCTTTGTTGCAGCGTCCGCAACTTCGGTTGGGTTTCGAAGACCTGTAATTTTATTTCGGTTCATGATAATGAATGAATCACCAGATTTTCTGACATAATCGTTAATTGACCTCCCGGAATCTTGTATCTTACCTTGGTTTGTAAAAGTAACAATATTATTAACAACCGCGGCGGAAATTCGCACAAGTATATCTGACAGTTGTACATTACTCGTCTTTAATCGTCCTTGTTTATCCTGGAAAACAGCGACTTCATTTTGATCCACACTTGTGACATTTAATAAATTATCAAACTCATTTCTTAGCTGATCAAGAGTTCCGTACTTAGATAAGTCACCTTGATAACCTTCAGTCAGTGAATCTCCTGTTAATGTTCCAAATTTTGTAAAGTAGCTCATTATTTATTGTCCTACATAGAATTGTCAACATTAGTTAGTTTAATATTACATAAAATTATATAACAACAATGGCGACGATATTAAACTTTGATACAGAGCGGTTGGTGAAACATAAACATAACAATGAACTTCCAGATTGTCATTATCTTATTGTTGGGCGAACTGGATCTGGAAAAACAAATCTGCTTATGAACTTGCTTCTCGGCGATAATTTTAACTACGATCGAGTTTATATTTATACAATTAATCTACAGCAAGATAAGTACGAGCTACTAAGCAAATATAATAACAAACTTCGTGATGATCTTGAGGCTGGTGAAAACTTTTTTATAATCAGACAACCAGATGAACTTGTTCCAGTTAATCAACTTGAATCGGATGAACATAAGATAGTAGTTTTTGATGAAATTCCGCTAAATAATACGGAGATGAACAAATAAGATGATATTTTTCACTGTCGCGAAATAAGAAATGTAATTCTGTTTATTTAGCTCAAGGTTTTTATAATGTTGACAGATTTATTTGGCGAAATATTGGTTGTTTTATATTATTTCCGGGGCTGGATAATGTTGACGTTAGAAATGTCGCGAACGAGGAATGCGGTGATGTAACAAAAGATAAATTTATCGAATTTAATCATAAAACTACAAAGGATAAATATAACTTTTTCTTATTTAATAAACTTACAAATGATCCAACTAAAATATTTCGCTGTTGTATTGACATTTACTTGCAGTAATGTGTTTTCCACTTCTTAAAATTTTATAAAATTTATATATAATAATTATGGATAACGAGCAAGATATAGAAAACATATAGAAGATCTAAAAAAACTTGCTCAATCTCAAGCAGAATTTAAGCAAAAAGTGCAGCAAGCACGACGTGGACAAGTAACTGCTGCAGAAACAACAGCTACGATTCTCAAACCTGTTACTGAAGCACTTCTTGGGAAACAACCTGAAACTAAACCACTATCAGAAGAAGAACTTAAGCAACTACAAGAAAAAGGTTTGGTTGGATTAGTTAAAGAACAACAAGAAGCGGCTGCTGCAAAAATTATTGCTAGATCTGACGAGGAAAAAAGAATGTTAGCTGAGGCACTTGTAAGGAATATTGATGATCCTGCCGCTAGATAAACTGAACTAAACCGGCTGATCAATAATCCGATTTTATTTGAAAGAAGATTAGCAGAATTAACTTCACATGAAATTAGGACTATATTAGGAAAATTATCAGAAAAATTAGAGGATATTGAAAAAGAGCAAGAAAGAGTCCGCGAGTTAACAGTAAAGTTTATGGAAATTGGTGAAAAAATAATTTTGTTTAGAAAAAAATGCAAATGATAAAATAACAGATGAGGAATATAATAATTTTTTAAAAGATAATAATATAGACGATATTGATAGTATAAGAACTTGGCCAAAAGAAAGATACGATAAATTTATTAGTGATTTAAATGATATAATTACAAATAGTAATGATGCTGACGCCAAATTAAGAACAACTAAAAAAGAAGAAGATATAATTCCGCTCTTTGATATAATTAGGAAAGGTGTTATCGCTCATATCTTTTACATAGCAGCGTTAGATTATAGAGAAAAAGAGTATGGTAAAGGGTGGAAATTTCAAAGGAAATTTAAATCAGTCGATGAAAATCGCGTTAAAAAATATAGAGAATCTGCAAGAGTAAAAGCTGGAACTGGTGTAAAAATATTTACATCAACCGCCGAAATGATAGGCACATTAATGCTGTTGATATCATCAAAAGAAGCTGGGAATGTTAGCGCTGAAATTGACAATGAAATTATTGATATACTTGATCATCTAAGATCGGAAAATTTATTAACATCTGACGAGTATGAAACTTTACACCGCGACTTAATCGCGGCTATTTAATTTTGTAAATGTTAATGTTGTAAATATCAATTTTATAAATGTTAATTTTGTAAATGTTGATGTTGTAAATATCAATTTTGTAAATGTTAATTTTGTAAAATGATTTAAAATAAAAATGTCAACAACATTATTGCTAGACTCTAGTACAACCGCAAAAGATAGCGCAAATTTTTCAGTAAATTATATTCCGCCAATACAACGTGATACTAAAAAACAGTATGAAATTGGATTAATTTCTTGTACTTGTTGGAATGCAATGGCTAACGTAAAAACTGGTGTCAATGATGAGATTGCAATTATTTCAATAAGAGACACGCAATGGAGAATATTTAAAATTCCACAAGGAGCTTATAATATCAATGATCTAAATAAGACGAAAAAAGAGCTTATGCAAAAAGAGAAGATAAAATCTGATAATTTCGAGTTAGCAGCGAATTATAACACGTTACGAGCTAGAATGACAATAAAAAATATCTCAGTTTTATATCACCAAGAAGTATCGCACCACTGATAGGATTTGAACATAAAGCGTATTATTTAGATCCTGATGAACCTATTACATATGACGGTGAAGTACCGGTAAATATAACTGACTTAAATACAATATTAGTAAATTGCTCTATTGCTTCTGGATCTTACTCAGCCCAGGGCAGTAAAGGACAAACGATTTATAGTTTCTCGCCAGATGTTTCACCAGGTTCTCTCATGCAAATTACTCCGCGTCATATTATATATTATCCGTTAAATGTTGAAAATCAAATATCATCAATAAGTATACAATTGACAGATCAATCAGGAAAACATTTGGATCTTAACAACGAGGTTGTTACTTATTATTTACACTTGCGTGCAATAGCTTCGTGATTGACAATAAAAATTATACAACCTCAGATATAATGAAACAGAAAAAAAAATTTATCGATGAAAAATAGTAGGAGGATTTTTTGGAAATATATTTACTAAAGTTATTGAAAATATTCCGGGAATCGCGCGTAAAGTTGCACCAATTGCACTTGACGCAGGTAAAGCTTTTGCAACTGGAGCCGCATCTGCCACTGGAACTGCGGTGGGACAAAAAATAGCTGATAAAATAAAAGGCGCACCGTGTACATCTGAGATAAAACAAGCTATCTCAGAAATTGCTCCAACAAAAGAAACGCTACGTGCTATGATAACAACAACGAAAAAACTTTTATCACCAAGAGGCGAGCAGATTATACAAAAATTAATATCTAAAGTAACGGCGCCATAATAAAATTTTATATAATCTAATAAATAAAAAATGTCTGTTAAAAATTATCTCGATTTAGCAGAAACTTATGACACCGATGACACTGTAACAGAATTTGAGTATGTTGAGTATCTCGATGAAAATTCTAATGAACCAAATAAAGCTGGTATTAGAACATTTAATACTCGAGACGAAGATGTATTTCTACTGCCACATAAGGCAATGTTAGAAGTTCGCGGTCAGATTATGACAGCGGCCAATCCACCTGTTGCAATTGCAGCTGGAACAGAAGTAGCTATTATAAATAATGGCTCGTGTTTATTCAAAAGTGCTAGATATCAACTAGCTAATCAAACTGTAGAAGATATTTCAAGTCACTTACAAGTTGCAAATACAATTTTAAATATTATTTCGTTTTCTGACGATTATTCAAGATCAACCGCAAAGAACATGATGTGGTTTAAAGATACTGGACGTGGTTTAGCTGAATCAACCGAACTTTTCTCGAAAGGTGTTTTATTACACGGAGCTGATGCCGCTGCAGATCTTGTAATTGTAAGAACTTTTCTTATTGTTAATGCGGCCGCACTAGGTATAGCCGCACCAGCTGCAGACGCTAATGTAGACGTCGTAAGAGTCTCGCTTACTGCTGCTTGTAATAATTTGGGTATAACCCCACCAGCTGCAGCTGCGACCGCTGTCGTAATGTTAGATTTAATCAACAACACAATTGGCGTAAGAAATATACGTTACAATGAAGGTTTTGCTAAGAGAAAGGCACTTGCAGAAGGATCGCGTCAAATTACAATGATGCTGCCATTAAGTACAATATTTGGGTTTTGTCGCTATTACGATAAAGTATTTCGTGGAGTTAAACATACACTTATTTTAGATCGAGCAGAACAAAACGACTGCTTGTTTAGGTCAGGCGGAGCTGATGTACAATTTATCATAAACAAACTTGCTTTATGGGTGCCACGAATAACACCGTCGATCACTAAAATGTCAGAACTAAATAATATGCTTGAAAATCGCACAAACAAGATTTATTTTCAGCAGCATAAAATATATCAAACAGCAGTTCCAAATACTACCGACTACACATGGCGAGTTACAACAACATCAAGTGAACAACTGCCGAGACAATTGTTTGTCGTATTTCAACAGCAAGCGCGACGTGGTAACCAACAACAAAATAATGCGATATTTGATAACGCTGATGTTAGACGTATATATGCTAGAATAAATTCAAAGCAATATCCGGAACGAGCGATAGAATTCAATTTTGCAGATGATGCT
The DNA here is from genome assembly GCA_016617855.1 of Megalonaias nervosa. Classification (NCBI taxonomy): domain Eukaryota; kingdom Metazoa; phylum Mollusca; class Bivalvia; order Unionida; family Unionidae; genus Megalonaias; species Megalonaias nervosa. Next base: position 37,290 of record JAECUM010024303.1, read on the forward strand.
AATAAAAATATTACTCGCCCTTACATGTATCTACTCGACGCAGTGCAAACATATCAGGATGTTGAAGATGGATCTCAGATATCAGTAGAGGAATTTCGTACACTTTATCCAATATTTTATTTTGATGCTAGTAAACAGCGAGCGAGCTGTTGACTCAACAGCTGATATTGAAATTACTTGGACATTAGGAGCAGTTCCTATGGCACAGTTGTACGTGTGCGCGTTAGTGATCAACGACAGATTTGTTACGATAGATTCCGTTGGAGGTAAAATGACAGTCCAAGTTTAATCTGCAATCGTTATATAAGATGACAAAATATATTATAAAAGAAATATATTTGACTGATGGTCAAATTAAAAAATTAACAGCTGCTGTTGCAAAGCAGAGACAGGTATCATTAAAAATCAACCCTGATATTTCTAAAGGTATTTTAACAAAATTAATGCTGACAAAAAATCAAGTAAACAAGTACAATCGTAAAAAACCTTTTGTTTTAAATTTAAGTGCCGCAGAAATAACAGCGATGTCAAAACAAGTTGGTTTCTTTGGTCCGGCATTATCAGTACTAGCTAGCACGTTATTACCTAAAATTTTACCGGTGTTAGGTACATTAGGACTAGCAGCAGCGTCTGGCGCAATATCTGGCGCAACGAGAAAAGCAGTTGAGGGTAGTGGAATAAAGAAAATAGTTTAAAGCTTAATTTTATGTGACCGATCAATATATAACCACAACGAAAAACAAAATCGTCGAAAAAACGAAAACAACAAAACGTCGAAGAACAACCAAAGGGGGAATTATTCCTTTCGCTCCACTTTTAGCGGGACTAGCGGGAAGTCTGCTGCCAAATCTGCTAGGAATAGGAGGACGAGGAGTAACATTGCCGGGAACACGGCCACCCCGCTAAGTAACTTTGATTTACTTGATAAGTTAAAATCAGTTCCCAGATTTCACGGAGTTTATTCTAAAGATGAACTTAGCGCTGTACCAGCTGTAGGTTCATATACAAGATTTCAATGACGGATCCGGCACGCATTGGGTAGCAGTTTATAATAACAATTATTTTGACTCGTTTGGACTTCCTCCAAGCGACGCAATAAAAAAATATATAAACAAAAAATATAAAAAAAATATATCATTCGTCCAATCAACTTCAACCTGTTGGAACTTCTGCCTGTGGATATTATTATGCAATGTTTGTCCGACAGATGTCAAAAGATCCTAATTTTTTAAAGTTTATTTTACAGTTTGATAAGCAACCTTCTCACGCTAATGATGAGATTGCAATTAATTTTTGTAAAGCTATCTAAAGCTTGTAATTAATTTTTGTAAAGCTATATAAAGCTTACTAATAATTTTATCTAAATTTATAAATATATAATGTCAACATATTGTCTCAAATGTAAAACTAAAACAGAAAATAAGGATGAGACGACGGAAAAAACAAAAAATAACAGATTAATGCTAAAAAATATTTGTGCTGTTTGTGGTAGAAAGAAAAGCATGTTTTTAAAGAAAACGTCTGGAGCTGGTTGCCCTCCTGACAAGATTATTTTAGTAGACGACTAAAAATATAGAATGATATGCAAGTGCGATTCTGACAGAGATTTATGTCTCGAGCAAAATAAAATTGTCACATATTGCCAACGTTGTAACAACAGAGAAATAATTGGAACAGGTATAGATATACATAAAGTAATTGGCAAATTACCAAAACCAAAAGGAGGCTGGACATTGCCAGGCCATAAATATACTCGACCTTATAATCCTCTTGATAAACAACTAGATGAAAATGATAATCCGCTGCCAGGACAAGAACCTTACAATCAAGTTGATGCAATAGCAATGCGCCATGACATTTGTTATTGTGATATCGAACGTCCTGATAACGCTCGTGCAGAAAACTCAAAATTGGATTGTGATAAAGTAACGTTAGACGAACTTCGTGATATGCGAGAACGTTTTGATAGAAGGCTGGTACAGGGTTTTATTGGAGCAAAATATAAATTAGGACTCGGAAAGGAATTATACGATGATCTCGCAGCCGAACTACATAAACCTAAAAAAAAAGTTTACGTGACGTAAAGTTGTCGCAAATGCCGTTGATGATATCTGGGCGATAGATGTAGTAGATGTGTCAAATCTAGCTCAGTTTAATGATAATAAGAAATATTTGTTTAACGTTGTAGATGTTTTTAGTAAATATGCTTTTAGTGTACCTGTTTCGGATAAAACAGGAACGTCGATAACTGATGCACTAAAACAAATAATAACAAGTACAGAAAGAAAACCAAATAAAATCTGGACCGATCACGGAGCAGAATTTTCCAATAAAAAGTTCGAGCAGTTTTTGGAACAAAATAACATTAAAAAATACGTTACAGGAAATGAGGGAAAAAATGTTGTAGTAGAGCGATTTAATCACACGCTAAACGAAAAAATACACAAGTATCTGACAGCTAAAATACCAATAAATATATTAGTAATTTACAAAACATTGTTGACGAATATAATAACACGAAACACCGAACCACTAAACTATCGCCAAACGACGCAATCAAAAATCCAATATTAGCAAATGAAAACATGTACCGCAGACATAAATTTAAAGTCGGTGATAAAGTTAAAATGTCTCTGACGAAAAAAGTATCTGAAAAAGGATTTACTCCAAACTGGAGCGAAGAAGTATTTGTTGTTGATAAAGTACTTTTAACAATACCCGTAACATACGCGTTAAAAGATTTATTAGGTGAGACGATCATTGGTAGTTTTTACGAGCAGGAACTTCAGAAAACTGAACAAGATGTTTTCGTTATCGAAAATGTTATCCGAAAACGCGGTGACAAAAGTTTAGTTAAGTGGAGAGGATATAGCGATAAATTTAACAGTTGGATCCCAACCAAGTCGATCCAATAATGTTATTATAAATTTGTTCGTATTTCACAAGCACAGATTTACATTTGATAGTTTTACATAACGAAATTAAATGTAATTTTTTTCCATTATCAACTGGCATCAAATTGAATATCTTAGCAAAAATAAAATCGTATTGTATACTCCTTCGCTGGCCAGTTATTTTTAGATTTAAAAACGGCCTGATAAGCTGCCAAAATATCTGTTGTTCGGTAACAGTAAAATCAAATTTTATTATTTTTTTAGCAATATGATACTTAACATTATATCGTCCAGTTGTTGGTCTGCTGTAATTTGATCTGTCAGCGACGGTGACTATTTCATCGTCATCATCATTATTATTGTATAAAATATCATCTTCGCAATAACTAGCAGATTTGTCTATTATATCGCTAGTGATTTTAACATTGTCTGCGACTTTATCGCCAGCGACTTTATCGCTGGAGATGAAATCTCCTGCGATTGTATCTTCCGCATATATTTCAGCAAGTCTTTTCATCAAGTTCATATTATAAATACTTTTATCTAATTTATTGTTATAAGATGACTAACGAGGTAAAATATCATCAAAAGGTTAATATATCAAATTACAAGGAACTAGCTGAGGCAGTTCGAAAATGTCTGTCAGGTTATAATTCGTATTATGTTGATGTTATTGTGATGCCTGGCGAAAATAATAGGATATTACTAACAGCAGCTGAAAAAATAAACTTAATGATAGTGCAATAATGACGCTGAAGACAGAATTACAAAATATCATTAATCATCATATCTGAAACTAAATCTATCAAAAGTTGACATTGAAGTTGCTGTTTTAGTTTACTCTCTGTGAATGAATTTTAAGATGCTTTGCTGCAGCTGTTATTGATTTAAATTTGATTTCTTCTTCAGTTTCTAAATTTACTGAAATAACTGATCTTTTAGGATTTTTAAAATTAGATCCATCAGAATTAGATCCACGTCGGGTGTTTTCTTCTGGTGTAACTGGATCTAAATTTTCTAAACGATTATCAGTTTTAATTTTGTTAATATGGTCAATAATTAAATTATCTGGAATACAGCCATTAAATGTTTCGTAAACAAAACAATGAGATTGATAATTAACTTGATCGGTTAGTGTTCCTCTAACAGTTACCATGAGATACCCCGTATTATTCAAATTACCTAATACTTTTTTTTTGTTTTTACATGTCGTATAATTCCTTTATCATTTGCTTCGTATAAATTAAATTTTGTGTGGCGTTGAAACTCATCTTGTAAAGATAGGTTTTCAATATTATCATCGCTAATCGAGCCATTTACTCTGCATACTCTTTCTCCTTCTGGAATATCATCGCAGAACAAAGTATAAATAAAATCTTTTCTAAACATTTCCGTTCTCTCAGCATTATCACCTCTCAGTGAAATTATCATTCCAGCTGGTGTTGGTTTTCCTATAGATTTTTTAGATTTTATGTTAATAACTGAACCTAATGCATTTCCAGCATATATGTTATATTTCGGATGAACATGATAATCTTCTTGCTCCTCCGCTGTCAATCCGATATATCTCAGATTTTGTGTCATTATATTATAAGGATTTTTATATCTCTAATTGTTTTTTACGTAATTTGTAATTAAATGTAAAAATACTATATATAACAATGTTAAAATTGCAAGATATTGCCAAAAAGAGTCTTATGAGAGAACCTGAAAAAATAGCGACTGCTTTTACAGGATACGACAACAGTTACAAATTTGATAATCAAAATGTTTTAGCAAATTTTAACTCTACAAATTTATATCATCTTTTACAACCTGTTATAGCTCAAGAACTTGCAGCTCATAAAAGTATCAAACTAATAATACAGTATCATATGATTCTATCAAAATTACATGCAGTCGAAAAAGATATACTTGATATAATCCTTGAAAATACAAATTTCGACAGGGAAATTTTTGAACCATATCTGACAGCTAAATCACGGAAAATATTAACTGGAACAAATATTGCCACAGTCACCGATGAAATACACCAAGAAATAAATAAAAAATTGGAGGAATTTACTTCATCTGGATCAGGTTGGAAATTTGAAATGATAAAGGAGGTTTTATTTCATACAGCAAAATATAAGATACTTCGAGGTAGTTCTTACGTTGATCTCCCTAAAAAAATTAAAAACAAAAAATGCTGTATAAATGTTAAAAACAACGACGACCAGTGTTTTCGTTGGGCAATTTTGTCAGAGAGACATCCCCAGAGTGACCACAGCGACCGAGTTGAAAAGTATTTACCGTACAAAGACGAACTAGATTTCAACGGGATAACTTTTCCAGTAGCAGAGAATCAGATACCAAAGTTTGAAAAACAAAACAAAGTCTCAGTTAATGTTTTCGGACTAGATGAGCGAGAAAATGTTTATCCAAAGTATATTTCAGAGACTGCTACACAAAAGACAATAAATTTATTATTTTATAAAGGACATTATTGTTGGATAAAAAACTTTAACAGCTTAGTTGGCGGATAGTATAATAAAAATAGAAAAAAGAAATATTTTTGTTACAAATGTTTACAAGGGTTTTCAAAACCTGAAAAACTACAGGAACATCTTAATTACTGTATCAACGTTCAAAGAATAACTATGCCAAGCGAAAAAGAAAAAGTCTTAAAATTTAAGAACTACGATCATAAGCTAAATATACCTTCCGTCATTTATGCCGATTTTGAGTGTCTACTCGTTCCAGTGGCTGGCGCAGAAAACGATCCTAATAAATCAAGTACAAGAAAAATACAACAACATGTTCCTTGCGGAGTAGCTTATAAAATAGTTTGTTGCATCGACGATAAGTTTTCACGCCCGGTTAAGTTATATAAATGTAAAGATAGTGAATCTGAAAGTCCAGCGGTGTGGTTACTAAAGAATCTTATAGGTGAAGTTAATATTATTTCTAACAGATTATTTAAAACAGCTCCAATGAGAATAACATCTGAGCAACAACTTGAGTTTAACGAAGCAGTTAACTGTCATATTTGTGAGAAGTTATTGGTAGACTCAAACGGAGTTCGTGATAAAGTTCGTGATCACTGTCAATTAACTGGTCTGTATCGTGGAGCGGCTAATAATAATTGTAATTTAAAATTTCATGCACCAAAGTTTATACCTGTCATTTTACATAACTTTCGCGGCTACGATAGTCATATCATTGTAGAAGCTTTTGGCAATGAGGAAATTAAATATAAACTAAAACTAAATAATAAGATAAAATGTATACCGAATAATTTTGAAAAGTATCTGTCAGTTACTCTTGGTAAATTACGTTTTATTGATAGTCTGCAATTTATGTTAGCATCGTTAGATGAGCTTGTAAAAGGTAGCAGCACTTTTAATAATCTGCGAAGTTGCTTTGGTGAAAACTATATCGATCTGACAAAAAAGGTATCTTTCCATATGAGTATCTCGACGATTGGAGCAGATTTGATGAAACTTCTCTGCCTAGCAAAGACAAATGTTACTCACAGCTCAAGAATGAAGATATTACAGATGACGAATACAAATATGTACAAGATATTTTGAATAAATTTAGTTGTAAAACATTTGGTGATTATCATGATTTATATTTGAAAACAGATGTTTCATTACTAGCAGATGTTTTTGAGAGTTTTCGTCAAGTTAGTCATAAAAATTATGGACTAGATCCTTGTTGGTATTATTCTGCTCCCGGTCTGTCATGGGACGCTCTACTAAAAACAAGCAAAATAGAATTAGATCTCTTAACAGCCGTTGATATGTTTAATTTTATTGAAAAAGGTATCAGAGGCGGAATTAGTGTTATAACAAAAAAAAAAATATGCAATAGCTAATAATAAATATCTAAAAAATTATGATAAAAATCTCCCATCTAACTATATTATTTATCTGAATCACAATAATTTATATGGCTGGGCCATGTCAGAGCCAATGCCTTGCGGTGGATTTCATTGGATATCTCCAGATCAATTTCTTAAAGAAACTGAAAAAGATTTACATGATATTTCATACTTTGTTGAGGTCGATCTAGATTATACTAGTTCTCTACATGATCTTCATAACGACTATCCGTTTTGCGGAGAATCAATGATGATAGATTACAGTTTACTATCACCTGAACAACGAGCTATGACAACAGCAAAAAATTCGATTGTTAATAAGTTAGTTCCAAATTTGTTAAATAAAAGAAGTTATGTGATGCATTATAAAAATTTAAAACAAGCAGTAGATGCTGGACTGATCCTGAGAAAAGTCCATCGTGTGCTAAAATTTAATCAGTCGAGGTGGATGGCGGATTTTACTGACTCAAATACAAAGCGTCGTGCTGAGGCTAAAACCGAATTTGAGAAAAACTTTTTCAAGTTGATGAACAACTCGGTATTTGGGAAGAGAATGGAAAATATTCGTAAAAGAGTTAATATTGAAATTGTTAATGACATAAATCGCAGAAATAAATTAGTTAACGATGACGGTTTTGTCACTATGAAAATATTTAATGAAAATCTTGTTGCAATACAACGACGAAAGACAAATTTAAAGTTAAATAAACCGATTTATGTTGGTGCAGCTGTACTTGATATATCAAAGTGGCTGATGTACGACTTTCACTATAATTTTACCAAAAAGCAGTGGCCAGATTCAGAGTTGCTATTTACTGATACGGACTCGCTAGTTTATAATATAAAATGTGAGGATGTCTATCAGGATGTTTACAATAATAAAAATCTATTTGATTTATCTGATTATCCGACTAGTAGTGGTTTTAATGATAATACGAATGAAAAAGTTACTGGTAAAATGAAAGATGAGTTTATGTTTGTGCCAGTGAAGGAATTTGTTGGATTAAGGAGCAAGATGTACGCTGTGATATTAGATGACAATAAATTGACAAAGAAAGTGAAAGGTATCCCTTGCGGATATGTGAAAAAAGATGATGAATTTTAACGATTTTAAATCAGCACTAAATAATAATATCAGTTTTATTAAGACAAATGTCATTAGATCAGATCATCACAAACTTGAAACCGATACGATTATCAAATGTGAATTAAGTAATTTCGATGATTAAAGATATTGTAAAGACGGAATAAATACTTTAGCACTTGGGCATTATGTTTCTCTGAAAATTACAAGTATTTTCTAAGCCGCATGTTTAAATACATCAGTCAGTCAATCATTTATTTTTTCTTGGTCTTTTTCGCGTCTAACAACACAAGTAATCCAGTACATTCCTTGTATGTTAAGGTAGATAACTCCTTCAGTCTTCCTTGTATTTTAATGGAGATAACTCTTTCTGTCTTCCTTGTATTTCAAGGTAGAGATTGTCTCCCTTGGATTTTTAGGGGAGATAACTCTGTTTATTTACCTTGTATTTTATTTATTTTTATTTTACTGATTAATAATGTTTTCTTTGTCATTTTTTAAAGAAACATTATCTTTGTTTTTATGATTTTATCAAGTTCCTTCCTTCGCTGAGATCTTTTTAACGATAATAATTGAGATAAAAAAGAAAAATATGAGACGAATATGCCACGCCTACTAAGTAAGCTACTTTTACACTTCCAAGTATTAGTCAGCTTATATACAATACAACCGTATTTATACTTGGGGTCCTCCCAATGCTCTAACTTCAACAGAAAAAAACCCACACTTTCCCACCATGTCACCACTTGGTGGGTGTACTTTTGCACTCCCCGGGTTTTGATTTGGGGAAGAGTGTGCAAAAAAATCTGTTGAACGTAGAGATGGCCCGTCATAATCATTGTATATATCATAATCATTGTATATAACTCATCTTCACATGTATATATTCATGATCATTGTATATAACTCATCTTCACATGTATACAATCATTGTATATATTCATAATCATTGTATATAACTTATCTTCACATGTATATATTCATTGTATATAATCATTGTATATACCATAATCACTGTATATAATCATACCTTAATTAAGATTCTATGTTTGTGCTGTCCTTAATTAAGATATAATCATTGTATATAATCATTGTATATACCATAATCATTGTATATATCATAATCATTGTATATAATCATACCTTAATTAAGATATAATCATTGTATATATCATAATCATTGTATATAATCATTGTATATAATCATTGTATATACGATAATCGTTGTATATATCATAATCATCTCGAAAAAGTCCTCTATGAGGACAAATATTTTTTATATTAACTAAACATTTACAGCTTTAGTAATATCATTATCAAATAAAATATCAATCATATTGCCAATAAATATCATCAAATCATCTGACCAACCTCTTATTCGTTCGTCATTTTCAGTTGCGAATAACCAAACTGACCTATATTTTGGTGATATATGATATCCAACCTTTTAATACAGTCGCTTATTATTTTAGGTTTTATACCAGTATAGCATGAGGCTGATTTTATTGAATCAAATCTCTTATAAAATCTGTTTGTTAAATCAAATCCAACATGTCGGATTGGATTATAATGATACATTATATATAATATTTCATTGTTCAATATGAAATTTTGTCTAAAAAATATCATTATAAAATAAAATTGTCAACAAATATCAGTAGTAGACTAATAGGCAGATCCTCGATCAGAGACCTAAGGGAGGTGGGCGGGGTAGTGGGGGGTGGCGGGGGGATTTGAGGCTCTGGTCGAGGATCTGCCTATTAGTCTACTACTATACCTACTTATATCATTAAGCTCTTGTACAGGTTTGATAATGAGTGAGATCAACACATATTGATGGGTATTGTCTACTCTGGCAAAATTCACTTTTGCCTATTTTAATAACTGCTAAAGTTAGTGTACTTTGGACTATTTCAACTTCATTTCACGAGCACGTGGGAGCAGCCATTTTGATCAACTGTCTTCTTTTGGGAGCCTGTTGTTTCCCTAATGCCACATATTAAGAACTTTTAATCACAGGCAATGAACGTACCATAGAGGTATGTTAACATTCTCTCCACTGGACTTGTTGCAAATGCACGCAACTTCACCTTATACCAGTTCTGGTTTCAGAAATATTTAATAACCAGAGCAGAACCATAAAGATAAACGGGTGTTATTATTGTACAATTTAAATTGGTGGTATAGGTGAAACATTGAAATTGTGAGCGTCTAAACAGTCCTTTTGAATAATTATTATGCATTTCTTCAACAGGACAGTATTTGTTGCTCACAAAGTCGCACACAAGCCCCCGACACCCAGCCCATGAGGAAAAGTGTACTATTTTAAAAATGCATATTTAGCAACCAATATTATGCTAAAGACAGGAACGCAAGACTTCCCACAATTATTCCTGAGATGTCATTGATAAAGATTACTGGTTTAATAGGGATGGAACAGATTAGGTTCATAGAGGTCAAATGATACAAAGTTGCTAATTCTTCTAACAGCAGTACTGTATAAGGAAGCAAGTGAATCTGCCTTTTCATTTTTCCTTAATTTTGTTACAAATGAATGAAAAGAAACATTGTTGCTACATTTTTCTTTCCCCTAGCTCAAGTTTATGTTACTTTTGTGTTCTAAAACATTTAATTTCCCCACAGTTCAAAAACATTTCAGACACAATACTACCACAAAACGTTGTATCAGCAAGAGCAGGATAGGCTAATTGGCTTATTTTTTATTCATATCATCAATATTAATGTACCAGTTTATTGAGAAAATCATACATGATGATATGAAAAAGAGAAAGCAATTGCACAAATGTTGGTCTTTTTTTTTTTAAAGTTCCACTCTACAGTTTCATAGCTTGCACAGGATTTGAATTTTAAAGGAAAATAATTTTCCAGGTTTTCCTCACTGGTTATATTGGCTATTTACAAAAAGACCTTTTAAACATTAGGTATCATTAAATAATTTTTAATTTCCATTATTTTGGTGTATGATTGTTTGGTGTAAATAGGGTCATAAAGTATACAGTTTGGCCTTACTTCAGATATGTACCTCTCAAAAGACTTTTATCTCCACTTGGTCATTTTCACTTCCTGGACTTAACATGTAGATTGAAGAAAAAAACTAACATTACTTTTTTTATTTTTTTTTTAGCTCTACTGGTCATAGACCAGAGGAGGTTATGGTATGGTCTGTTGTCTGTCATCCATTCATCATCTGTCTGTTAGCATGTTTGTTATCACTACTTCTCCTAAACTACTTGGAGGATAACCTTGAAACTTTACACACACATTCATCCCATGGTCTAGTTGGTCCTAAATGAAAAGGGTTCTGCTCAGACATCCAATATGACTGCCACAGTGGCCATCTTTAAAGTCTTGTTATCACTCCTCCTCCGAAATGGATAGTCATATGAACGTTGGGTTTTCACGAAAAGACTTATGTTGTCTAGTTAGTCCTGAATGAAAATCGTACCTAACTGGCATCCAATATGGCTGCCAAAGTGGATATCTTGAAAATCTTATCGTTACTGCTTCTATATGGATGGTCATATCAACATGGGGTTTTCACTAAAAGACTTCTTATGCTGTCTATTTGGTCCGAAATGAAAATGGTGCTGATTTGATGTCCAATATGACCACCACGGCATTCATCTTGAAAATCTTGTCATTGCTACTCCTCCTGAATGGATGGTCATATCATCATGGGGTTATTACTAAAAGACTTCTTATGATGTTTAGTTGGTCCTAAAAGAAAATGGTGCCAATCTGACATACAATATGGCCGTCTGAATGGATGGTCATATCAACATGGGGTTTTCACTAAAAGATTTCTTACAAATTCTAGCAGGTCCTAAATAGAAATGGTGCCTATCTGACATCCAATATAGCCACTTTGGCAGCAATCTTAAAAATCTTGTTATCACAAGTCTACTTGAACAGAAAGTCATATTGACATGGGGATTTCATCAAAAGACTTCTTATGATGTCCACTTGGTCGTAAATGAAAATGGTGCCGATCTGATGTCCAATATGGCCACCACAGCAGCCATCTTGAAAATCTTGCTATTGCTACTCCTCCTGAATGGAAAGTCATATCTTGACAAAATTATTATCTCCACTCCTCTCCAAATGGATGGCTATATCAACATGGGGTTTTCACCAATAGACTTCTTATGATACCTTATTGGTCCTAAATCAAAATGGTGCCAGTCATATATCCAATATGGCTGCCACAACGACTGTCTTAAAAATCAAAAGAAGTGTTTTAGTGAAAACCCCATGTGGAATAGATGATCATTATGAGTGGTTTTTCACCAAGTCCTAAATGAAACTGGTGTCAGTATTACATCAAATATGGCTGCCACGACGACTGACTTCAAATCTTGTTGTCACTACTTCCCCTGAATGAATAATCATTATGACATGTGGTTTTCACCAAAACACTTTTAATGATGCCTACTTTATCCTAAATGAAATTTTGATGACAAGTTGACATCCAATATGAGTACCACAGCCGCGAATTTGAAAATCTTGTTACTGCTGAAGGATATCAGAGATGGTTTTAATCCTCGACAGTTAAAAGGAAGAAATTGTCTTATCTTTAATTCCTGGACATTCATTTCGCCCAGTAGAGCGTCGGTCCCATTGAGGGACTCTGGTTATAATTTATAGTTTATTGATTGCACTTTTAGAAGTTAGTATTGTCTACTGTGGCAAAATTAATGTTCCCTATTTTAATAACTGCTATAGATGGTGTACATTGGACTATTTCAAGTTAATTTCTCGAACACATGTGTGCAGCCATCTTTTGATCCGCTTTCTGCTTTAGGCAGCATGCAGTTTCCCTCGTACCACATATAAAGACATTTTCAGTCACAGTACATGAAAGCAGAATAGAGGTGTCAAATTTCTCTCCATTCTGCTTGCTGCAAATGCACACTTCACCTTATACCAGTCCGGGTTAAAGAATGTGTATAATACCAATAGAGCAGAATGTTACAGGTTTGTGGTTACAGAATTCTTCCTCTTGCAAGAATGGTGAAAACCATATATACAAAAGAAATTTTAGAATACAAGATGCACACGTTTCAATAGAACAATTTATAAACATTAGCAAACTAATCCACCTTAGAGATTCAAATGAATAATTTGTAATTTATAACTGAAGAAAAATTATGAAATATAAATACTGTTAGAGGAAATGTACAATTGCAGGCTAGCATAAGGTATGTGTAATGTGGTAATGAAGGAGCAGAATGTAATTGCACAATTTTATTTCATGTAAAGCCATGTCCAAGTTTATAAATTTATTTGCAGAGTATTATTTCTAAATAAACTTTGCCACGTTAAAAATTCTTAAATATTTGGAAGCCAGTTTAATGTTTGGTGAAAAAAAATGTCTGACAGTTGCTAGTAGTGCTATGTTAAAGTGCCTGAAACATTTGTCATTATATGCTGTCACGTATGTTGTGCATTTGTTATCATACTTTAAATGCCATTACACACAGATTATTTGAATTTATATTTTGCATTACTTTTAATATTTTTAAAAAAAATACCCCAATATGAATTTCTCCTTAAAGACTTCCAGATTTAATTACCATTAGTAAGAAATCCACGGGTTATAAAACCCTGTGAATTACAATTTGAGATGACCCATGGGTATCTAAGTATCGATATAACAATCTACCTATCTTTCGTACATTGATCTATGAATCTGCCACATTGCTGATTGTATATGTATTTATCAAGCGGCCTTTTTCAATGTATGCATTCTACCGTCATCGTTCTATCATTATGATATATACTTTTGGGACGTCAGTAACGGTACTGTATGCTTAGTATTAGTAATGTTTCCAATTGTGCATCGAAATATAAAAGGAGAAAAGCGACACAAACTATGATTCACAAAACTTTTCACGAAGCTTTTTATTAAAGATTTAAACCCATTTATATAAGTTACAAACACAAAATAAGTCTTTTCTTTGGTCTTAATTAAATGGTCTGTCCCTTAGTTTTAAAGATATTTGCCATAGGGTTCCTTAGTCAGGAATTTTAATATTCAATAGGCTTTTTAAGACCAAAGAAATGACTTTATATGTGTTTGTAACCTATATAAAGAGGTTTAAAAGAAATGACTTTATATGTGTTTGTAACCTATACAAAAGGGTTTAAAAGAAATGAGTTTATGTGTGTTTGTAACCTATATAAAAGGGTTTAAAAGAAATGGCTTTTATGTGTATGTAACCTATATAAAAGGGTTTCAATATTTACTAAAGAAAAAGCTTCTGACTATTGAACTACTGACGAATGATCACAATGACAAATATCTTTAAAGCTAAGGGTCTGGCCAATTTGTGTTTTTTGGGGGCTGGGGGGTGGGGAGAGGGGATTTTTCCAACCTTTTCTTTGGAACCTGGACATAACCACAAGATAATGTTTAAAAAATCTAATGGACATTTTTTTTCGGGATAAACCAGGGAATTAATATTTGTTATTTTCCAAGCTATTTGAAAGAAGGGAACGTCTCCCCCCCCCCCATGACATTTAAATGGTTGGTCGCAAATAAATCGTCCCGCCAGAAATTCTTCTGCTGTTGGCCCTAAAAGTTTTCAAACTAACGCACCGTCAGACTATGTTCAGTAGATATACAAAAAAAAAATTATTTTGTACCTCGGTATAGTGATCTGAGAGACCGTTTACTGGTGTCTGTATCTATCAAGCGTTTTTGTTTTAGCTTATGAGAGCGACAGACAGACAGACAAAGACAGAGAGAGATCAACAATGGGGCGATCTAAATGTGAATGACCTTTATTTAGAACAAGTACAACTATTCCAAAAGTTTTCATTTGGCTCAAGACAATGAAAGATTTCAAGTTTATTTTCAAATTTTGTAGAATGTATACAAAAATAAAAGTAAATGCAAGCAAACATTGTCAAATACAAAGACACAAAGAAGTGCAACAGTTATATTTTTCCGTCTTTTTCTTTGTTTTGACATATATCAGCGACTCCATAATATGCATTCCTGTTTGATCGGCTATATCTGCAAGATTAGTTGTCCTGAACAACCTGGTGCAACAATACCCTATATAGGAAATACTTTGTTAAGCTATTTAAAGATATCAAAAAGCATAGACCTTCCCTAACTCCTCGAGGATATTCATATTTCCACTGCCATTTATTATCATTGCAATCACCACTATTTAAGATGATGATAATGATGATCACTACCATGACAATGGTTGCTGCTGCATTTAATTTTAATCACTATAAATCACGAGGTACACGTTAGATTAATCTTGAAAACGTAGAACGACGACCTGTGTATGGTAAATCAACTATCAAAAATTGAACCCCAACCCACCCACCCCTCAAAAAAGAAAAATGTGTCGAATTTCATATCACGAGGTGACAAATATACGTGAGACCATTTGTCGCCCATTTTCATGATCTAGTTTTCCACTGAGTGCGATTTGTTTCAAAAACCTGTTTTTTGAACTAAAGTTACGTCATGCTTCAAGACTCTTTCTACAGTCTACACAGTACAAGCTTAGGTGCGTTTGTATTTGGTGTGAATAGAGGACATTCAAGAGAATACACACCAACATGCTGAGGACAAGCCTCCAACCGAGGACGTTCTCGGTTGGAAAAGGGTCAAATCTTGATTATACGAACAAATTTAGCTCCAAAACAATGTAAAAGCATGATTTGTAGGTAGGTCCCTGTGTGCACACTTGTTGATTGTTTCTTAATGTTGGACTGTATCTTTCCTCCAAAACTGGGGATACACAGGCCCGAAACCATGCCATCGATTGCCCGGTGGAAAACTTGTAAAGAGATTTGTTCAGTCAAAATACAGATTTCCTAAATTTATGATTTCCTTTTAGATCCCAACATCAAATACTAATAATATAGCTAAACCAGAAGACGTAAAGCTAGTGCATACAACGGTCCCTGCATTTTTAATAATATTTCATAGATGTGTGTCAACAGCGATGGGAAACGCAAGATACAGTCATGATGTACATGTCCAATACAAGGAAATAAATCCATGAAGCGTCATAAGAACGAAGTACATGAAACTACTATTGAGAATACGTACAAATTCCTAGTAGAGTTGTACCAAAATTGCGTAATTATCCTACCCGAATGTAAGGTCAAAACGCTCGGTTTACAGTGAGGTTTCACACGTGTAAAGCCCTTGATATGCAACATCTGCATTATTCAATGAACTATATCCGTCTCTTTTGTATCATATGTAGTGTTCAGAACAGGATAGAACGGCTGTGTAACTCATCACAGATCCTTTTATAATGAGATCGAATTAAGACTAACCAAATTTGTAAGTTACGTGCATAACACTTCAATAGGTATATTGACAGAAGACAAACATGTATCATTAAGATGATCAGTCCCAATAAGAAACATTTCATTTTTGCGATATGTCTTTCGTCATCACACTTTAAGACTTGCGACTATATGTGCAAGCAAATCATAAACTGGTGTATGTATTCAATATACTTTTATATGTATATACCTTCGTCAGTTAGCATTTGATGACTTTGATTTACAGATTATGCATCATGCTTGCATCCATAATTCTGTTGTGAAGGAAGTCTCATTAACTCATTTATGCATCATGAGGTTGTACGCTACTTCCGAGCTCTGTAACGTCAACATCATTTACGAGACACCAAAATGAATGGTATTGCATAAGAGTAGACAGATGTAGCTCTACAATGATACCAAATAATGTCGACTTTCTACTTGCATTAAAAAGTACAGCGGAAACAACCTAATTTTTGAGACCCGATTATTTTTAGGCCAAAAGTTTGCGGTTTCGGAACCGGAGTTTGTGTCCGGATTTAAATTTTTTGGCCTCAAATATAAAGTAAACCGGTCCGAATTGCGTACGGACAGGTGAGCTTCTGCAAAAAGTAGAATAAGTTTGAGATTTGGAGTAAAAAGTGACCAGGACACGAAAATCGTGGGTACAATAAGCGAAAAGAATGAAGTAAAAATACAACGTTTTCTTATACACCTAAACATCCGGGTAAACGAAAATCTCTCTGAAGCAGATTTGTTCGGTTACATTCAGAAGTAATCCCAAAAATGCTTTTCCTAACCCCATTTCAGGCATAAATTAAAAGAATATCCAGTGGTTACTGAGTTAAAAACTACACAAAAAATAAATACACCAGGCACCAGTCTATCTACAAGTGCAGTGGTGTCAATCAGGTATCGTTACACATTATTTTGCCTTCCAAATTGTTTAAATGCGTTTTTAGCCACAAAAGATCAGCCTATATACCGTAAATGTATTAGATATTCATACTCCTATTGTATCTTTAAAGTAAGGTTTACACACAATACTACCTGGGGATCACAAAACTGTTTAAAAATATCTTCGTGTCCCCTGCACAATAGCAAACAGTTATACAAAACACCTTTACAGTGTATTTTGAATTGCCAAATGTATAATTTAAGTGACCTGGAAAGTGAGCTGTGAGATCAGTGTAACATTGAAGAGTATCTTTCTCATTATCAGAGTCAAAACAATACAGAAGGATAAACTTTGCAAGTATGTATTAGAAAATTATCCCCATCCACTAACTCTGTACATACATGTACTATAATAGATCAGTTTGACCAGTGTTTTTCACTTCTGGAATTATAGAACATCAATGCTATTACATCAGCCGTCAGTGCTATAGTTCTGTTAAATTAAATATGTTGTGTTTGTTTTTTAATTATTTTTTTTTTTGGCATACTTGTATTCCTTGTGTTGCGATTGATATAAAAAAGTCTTCAAAATAAAATATAAATAACGTTGTATACATCCTCGATTTATTCAAGTAAAGCGGCTTGAAAATGAAGTCACCACGAAATATTTAGTATGGTAAACACAAACATTCTATCATATTGTCAACATTTAATTTGCACGTATTTGAGAGAGAGAGAGAGAGAGAGAGAGAGAGAGAGAGAGAGAGAGAGAGAGAATTCGTACATGTATTATACAACAAGGACATTACTCTTGTTGTCAGCATAAATAATCATTGACTAACAGGTTAGTTTCCTGGCATAAACGCTAAAATCCAGCTAATTCATATGCTCTCCAGAGGGGTGCACTGTTCCGAAACTTGCTATATCACACTAAAGTCTAATTACACGACAATCAATCAATCAATCAAATATCAATCAAAATAACAATCACTCAAATAGGAGTGTAATTGCCATAGAAAAGATGAAGACAGTTGCAGATAAAACTCGTATGGAGGCTGCAGCTACTTAATACTAATATTATTATGAAGCAAGTTTAATACGGTATTTAAATTACTTTGTTTTCCTTGACAAAGTTTTAAGTCATATAGTTGGCGTACATGATATTCCTCTCCAAATAGAACAGTGTTAAAATACAGGTCGAGCAACTTCAGTTTTCTTTATCTTTTTCTGATATGGCAGTGGATTACTTTCGCATAATTAAATTTTGTAAGCGTATATAACTTATTCAATTTTCAAACTTTTCAATAAAAGGTTCCAGATATCAATGTATAATGTTGATGTTAGTTTGGTTTTCAGATCTTGTCAATTACATTACAATGGTCAAAGCATATTTCGGGCCTTAGTTAAAACAAGAAGTGCCAATCAACAACTGTGGAACCCAATGACAGCTAGACCATTCAGAATATGCATTGTTACGACATTCTTAATTTCAAGAGCTGATTCGCTGTTTGTATTCATTGCCTGTACACTGCTACTATGAACTAGCTAGCAATTATAATTCACATTCAAAGGCAATCCATCATTCTTCTCCATTATTAAATATGTGTAATATTGGAAAATATCATATGGGTATATTAATCTCAATAGGAGCCACCGTGGCTCAGTGGTTAGCGTCTTAGACCTGAGACCGAAAGGATGCGTGTTCAAGCCCTGCCATCGGATCAAATCCTCGACCTTATTGGAAAATAATGAGATAACAAGTACATTCTACAAAGACATTGAACCTATTACCTCCACTTAGACTTACGAACCGATATTCTAACTTTGCAACAAGTGATCACGAAAAGTGCGAGCTGCTATACTCGTAATTTTGCTCTGTTACACGTTTACAAAATAATGATAAACAGTTACGGCATTTTCAAGTTCGAAATCAATTTTTTTTTCTGACATCATTTTATACATAAACAAGAAATTATAAATGTAATAACTAGTCTTGACCTAAACAAAACCGCTGGAACCGATCACATCAGTTATAAACTTTTAAAAAAAGATATTTGAAGAAATGTATGTTCCATTGCAAATATTTTTAAATAAATCACTCGAAGCCAGCATGTTCCCAATACAGTGGAAGCTAGCGCATGACATGCCGATTAATAATAAAGGAGACAAAACACTATCGTCTAATTACAGACCAATTGTTGACCTCGGCTAAATTATATACACTATTCGTACGTCCAATCTTAGAATACGCTTCTGGAGTCTGAGACAATTGCTCTATTGAAGATTCGGAAAGATTAGAAAAGGAAAAAAAATCTGATGGAAGTTGCACGGATCGTTACAGGTCTATACCCATTAATTCATCTAGATAGTCTCTTTATGTGGAAACTGTTTGGTTTGCACAACGAAGGAAAAAGGAATCGAGTCTCAAGTTTGTATGGTCAGTGTCTGGATTGTACACTCTTTTCTTTGTTTGGAAAAATAGCCGTGATTAATTCCTAATATATAAAATGACATTTGAAACTCGCATTTCTGTAGGTTTAGAAGAGTGGAAATAATATACTACCACAAAAGTCTTATTCTTCTCCATTTATTCATTTGACATAAAAAGGCCCCCACCCTCGAAATTAGGCTTAGTATTTATTAAAGACCGCCAATCAGTTACAGTGTAGAGTTATTGTTTGAATCGGTCTTTATATCCGGCATACACTGAGCGAATAGATCTTGGTCAACAGCCAGCGTCTCGATATTTGCAAACAAGCAGAACAAATATCCTCGTTTTGTCAACTCATGTTGGTTCCGCTGCTTTGATAGCGCAAAATGGAATGCTCTTTATTGTTTTATGAATGTTATGCCCTGTGACAATGGCCAACATTTTGCAGGTCACGATCACTTTGGCATTAGTTTATTTTATGCATGGCAGTTGGAGACTACGAAAAGCTTCGTAGAGGCAAACTGTGTAATCGGTAATTACATTCTAGTTCTCAAACAGTTCTGATAAATAAATAAATAAATAAATAAATAAATAAAAACACAAAATGTTATCTTTAGAAGTTGCCATCTGTGGGTTTTTTTGCAAACCATTGCTAATAAAATCAGCTTCAGAAACTATTATTATTGTCCACCCTAGAAGCCAGATTTTACAAGGTGGAAATAACTGACTGCCAGTATCCCTGGAGTGACAGCCAGTATGACAACTCTTACAAGTATAGTTCGTGCATCAGTAATTATCTTTAGTAGCCACTGCAGCTGAAATGCATGCAGTCCATTCATCGAATACCTATTCATTCACTGTACAATACACATTTTACTTACTATAAATGTTTAATCATAAATCGGGAAAGTTTACCTCTGGATGTGCATATTTATTTCGTTTTTGAACCGCACTGTCATAAAGGTAATTCTGCGAAGGCTAGTGTGTATATGGCATGCTGAAAGCTATGTCGTCATGAGTTTTCTTGCTTTGGTCTTTATAAAAAATAATTTCTAAACAAAATTTAAAAAATAAAAAATAATAAGACTTTCCTTTATTTGTTTGTTAGATTTCATATTTTCTTTAAAAAAAATAAAATGTATCTGGAAAGTAAGCATAAAACTACAATACTTTAAAAATGAAATTTGGGTCTCGGTCTGAAGAATTTATATATTCTTACTTACTACTCAGATGTTTTTAATTATTCATAAATGAGTAATGAAAGAGAAACTGTTTAAAAATGTAAAAGTGCGAGTTTGCTCATTTTACAGAAGGGTTTATTTGCTATTCTCTTGGTATAATTCTCCCAGCTTCAAACTGCAGATAACTAGAACAGAACATTATATAAGACAGCTGGTTTCAGTGTTAATGTAACAACTCCATACTGGAGAAGAGGTCATTGAATTAAAGTTTCCATAGTTACGCACTGATGAAATAGAGCAGTCTCCCGCACGTAATATTCCCGAAAAGTGAATTAGAGGCCAACTAAACTGCCTTCATTTCATGAGTCCTACTAGTGTAGTATAGATGAAATCATTTTTAAATTGGCACGCGAATTTTAGGAAACGGCAAAATGAAGTTGTCTCTTTTGTAACCAAAGTGTAACTCAATAAAGGGTTATAATGACATGTACAATTATATTAATAACAATGTAGGATCTTTCACGAGAGTAGTAAAAGATTGAAACTTTTCGACGTATTTCATAAATTTCATTTGAAATAATCTCAAATGTAAGATTATGTTATGTGTAAGACATGACAAAAATGATATTCATTTTTTAAAAAACCTACAAGAATAATGTAGAGAATTTACTTCAAATTACATTCGGATGCATTCTTCATTACACCTTCAAATTATAAGTCGTCATGAACGTCATTTGCTGTGTTATTGGGTGTTATTAAACATGTCTAATATTGGAAAATATCATATGGGTATATTAATCTCAATAGGAGCCACCGTGGCTCAGTGGTGTGCGTCTTAGACCTGAGACCGAAAGGATGCGGGTTCAAGCCCTGCCATCGGATCAAATCCTCGACCTTATTGGAAAATAATAAGATAACAAGTACATTATACAAAGACTTTGAATCTATTACCTCCACTTAGACTTACGAACCGATCCTCTAACTTTGCAACAAGTGATCAGGAAAAGTGCGAGCTGCTGAACTCGTAATTTTGCTCTGTTACACGTTTACAAAATAATGATAACAGTTACGGCATCTTGAAGTTCGAAATCAAACTTTTTTTCTGACATCATTATACATAAACAAGAAATTATAGATGTAATAACTAGTCTTGACCTAAACAAAACCGCTGGAACCGATCAAATCAGTTATAAACTGTTAAAAAAAATATGTTTGAAGAAATGTATGTTCCATTGCAAATATTTTTAAATAAATCACTAGAAGCCAGCGTGTTCCCAACAAAGTGGAAGCTAGCGCATGACATGCCGATTTATAAGAAAGGTGACAAAACACTATCGTCTAATTACAGACCAATTGTTGACTTCTGCTAAATTATATACACTATTCATACGTCCAATCTTAGAATATGCTTCTGGAGTCTGGGATAATTGCTCTATTGAAGATTCGGAAAGATTAGAATTGAAAAAGAAAGTCTGATGGAAGTTGCACGGATAGTTACAGGTCTATATCCATTAATTCATCTAGATAGTCTCTTTATGCGGAAACTGTTTGGTTTGCACAACGAAGGATAAAGGAATCGAGTCTCAAGTTTGTATGGTCAGTCTCTGGACTGCACACGCCAATCAGTTACAGTGTAGAGTCATTGTTTGAATCGGTCTTTATATCCGGCATACACTGAGCGAATAGATCTTGGTCAACAGCCAGCGTCTCGATATTTGTAATAATGTTACAAAGTCTATGTAAATATTTTCGCCGTTTCATTTATGTATATATTCTTATTTATATATATGAATTTATCACACGGCTACTGTGTTATTTAGATCTATATACCCATATACTATTTCCAATATTTAACATTTTTAATAACACCCAATGAAATTACTAATGATGGCTTGACGACATATAATGTGAAGGCGTAATGACCAAGGCATCCGAATATAATGTAAAGTCAATTGTTTATACTATTTTTGCTGTTCTTATCGAGTAACATTGGTTATACATTCAAGATTATTTCAAATGACATTTATGAAATACGTTGAATATTTTAAGTTTTTTGAGAGTGTTTAATGATTTAGCTCGTTTATTAGATTTTAATTGAAAGATCCTCCACTGATGCTCATGTTATTTTACAGGTCATTGTATAAGTCAGATACTCGTTGCAGTCAATTCACAGTTAAACATTGATGCCAATATCCTAATGCATGCAACAACTGTTGTCTTCATGCAATAGTTAAATATGTCGGGAAAATTTTTGTCGACAATTTTTTTTTTTTTAATTCTGTAACGCTGATTATTGCAGAAAACTATTTTTTATGTCAAAATCATTTTATGTGTTCATTATAGTAAAAACGTCAGTTAAGATGTAATTTATACGTGATCGTTATAGTGATGCAAGATACCAAATAGCGACAACCAAAATGATATTCTAATAATTCATTATTCATGCATGCCTTTATATTCTGTAAAAATATAAAATTGGTTGTTGCATGTGGACTACTTGAAATTTTAGAAAATAGCTCAAATTTTAGTGCACAATGGCTATTTCATAGCCTAACGAGTCGCCATGAGCACGTGCTTATGACGTCATATTAAATATTTTAAAATAATTATTTGCAATTTGAAGTTTGTCTGATGTTCATCATTTTATTTTGCCATGATACTCTCAATTAAATTCCTGTTTTGAAAATTTACATTTTTGGGGCTAAAAAGGGGATTTAAGTACCTAAATAAATAAATTTGTTTTATGACTATGATTTTTTTGTTTGCAATATGTAGAATAATGTAGAACATACTTAGGCCCTTCCCTCCTATTAGCCTTAGGCCCTCATAGCCTTAATCCGGCCCTGATGATCATAATATATACACTGAAAATTGCAAGTGTAGTTGCACTCACTCATACACTGCATCTAGCTGCAATGGATAGTTCCGGTATCGAACGATAAGCTCCGCGCACTTAGGTACTGTTGCTCCAGCTCACTAGTAACCGTGAAATAGATTCATTGGAAAATATTCCGGACAATATTTCTGACACTTTCCTACCTGATTGCAAGAATCTTTCAGATCGTGTTTTAAAGACATGCCTTAACTATTACACACGAGGATATATCAATGAAATTAGGATATTCGATGGCGAAAATCAGGTGAAAGTTGCAGCACGGTGTTGGCGGTCTCTGAGAAAGAACAAACATCCCCACAAACTTCAAGTAGACATTGCGCTAGAATAGGACAAAATAACAGAATCTTTATGTTCTTGCAAAGTTCGGTATCTTTATTAATTAAATCAGAATTTCTATACCTAGGGTCCGTTCCATTCTGAATCACACCACCTTCGGTCTTCGAAAGTATTTATCTGGGCCAGTTACTATTTAGCTGAGGATTTTTTAGTCTCTTTATACCTTACAAAATTTCAAACCAAATCTTGATCCACCTATGCATACTTTTTCAATTTGGAAAAATAAAATTGTTGACGGCGAGTGCATGTTTAAAGAAAATGCTATTTATAGTACAAGCACTGCCTAATACACGTCGTAAGGTGCATGCTTGAGACGCGGATCATCGCGCAGGTAAAACTAAAAGTCGGTACATTAATACTGTATAAAATATACACAATACCATCCGCTATATCAGTAAAATTAAAATAAAAGCTACGGAACTAAAGTGAAAAACAACTACAGACACTTTGGCAGGGAGTATATTTGCATCCCTTTTTACCTTTGTTCACTAATTAGTGTGACGCGTTTCATCTTATTTCATTGATGTCATAACATTTTAAAGTGTTATAAAATCAGTAATTTGTAAGAGAGAAGTTTTATTTGTTGTCAACATGACAACAATACAATAAATGGCAGGACGTAGCTTGCTGTTATTTATAGTCTCAGGCTTAGAAAGACAAAAGAAATATTTTATTACAGTTTCACCTCTTCATAAAGTTCAAATATTTCTTTTAAAAAACCTCCATAATGAAAATTTTGTTTAAAAAAATTGATTTAAAAATGTTGAAATAAATTATGTCAAAACCCACGTTTGCAAGTATAGATATTGAATAGAATTAAAGTCATTCTAGAACTTAATGTATAGGGTGGAAATTGTTTAAAAACGAAACAACCCACACTATTTTATATCAGTTTTCCAATTAAAACAGCATGTGCCAATCAACCATGTAGTTGTTGCTAATCCATCGGATAATAAAAACAGAAAACCAATTTTTTTGTCAACACCAATTACAAGTAAATGCTCAAATTTGAAAATTTAAACAAAATTAACTATAATGAAGTATGATTCAGGTCTCCAATATTCCAAATTTAATTTTTAAAACAACAAACAATCCAAGGTAATAATACCGGTG
The DNA here is from genome assembly GCA_016617855.1 of Megalonaias nervosa. Classification (NCBI taxonomy): domain Eukaryota; kingdom Metazoa; phylum Mollusca; class Bivalvia; order Unionida; family Unionidae; genus Megalonaias; species Megalonaias nervosa. Next base: position 62,309 of record JAECUM010024303.1, read on the forward strand.
AAGGCAACAATAAACGACACATACACACAGCCTTTTTTTTATTGCATGCAATATTTTGACTGAAATAAGATATATAATTTGAATATATACAATTAGCATAAAACTGAATTCATAATTTTCACAATCACAACAAATAATGTCATCATTTTTAAAACAGTTTCATGCACTTATATATGAAATATTATTATAATTAATGTATCACTTCCATTGCAGACATTTTTCCATGTTGGATTTTGGTATTGCATGTGTCACAAGCACAACGGCGAACCATTTGTCTGATACATTTTCAGTGATGTTCTGCGTAATGTCAAAATCTTTCGCAACGTAATGAGAAAGTAATCAAGTGTAGTCGTTTGTTTGTGAGCAGATGTGGTGAATGTCAATGCATAACTATGCAGCCAATTCAATTCCTATTTTTGATTGCTCACAAATAATGTGTCTGGTTTGATTTACAGGTCGGAACTATCCATTCAAAATGGGAATGACTCCTACAAAAATCATGGGAGCACAAAGATTTGTAAATATGTACAACTTTTAATGATGGCCTTAATATGTAAATAACCTCACAGCAATCCATAAACAAGAGGCCCAAGTCAGCCTGATAAGGTCATCTGGCTTACATGACTTGACAGTTGACCATGTCACTAACCAAATCCCTGAACTGAATGGATTAAAATAAATGTAAATATCTCAGTTCCTTAAGAGTTAAAGCCATTTTATTGGGGCCTTTATAATTCACTAATTACCCTATCTTAGCTTACTTTTCAAACAATCATACAGGTGCTGCTCAATATATTTAACCAGTGATACATTACCAAATAAGCCCAAGCAAGGGTCAATTCATTACTATTCATGCAGTGCATGACAGCCCAAATTAGAGGTAACCAATGAAAAACAGAAATAGTACGGTTCCCCATTCATTGGTCATGTGCTTCACTCTGTACACAAAGTTTACAGCTTTCAATACAATTAAACAGATGATCTTTGCAAGATGGCTGGATTGAATGGAGCCCCAGCAGGTGCTGAATATCGATAATTTACCAGTGTCTTTAAAGAACTTCAGAATGAAAATGCTGCATTTTGCAGGGCTCAAGATTTCTTTCAGGAAAATTCGAAAACTGGTCTTTTTACAGGCCCGACGGGCAACTCACTAAAATTATGGGAAGGCCTAATGTAGATTTAGAAGGTCCCTGGACTTCTGGCTATCGGATCTTTTTAGCTACAAGGGTGCATGTACAAATCTAGTCAGCTTGTTTACATGTGGCCATGGCATTGTGTACATAATTTCACATTTCCATGATAAATAGCGTTTTAGTAATTTTGTAACAGGTAGGCAAAATTAACAGATAATTGGCACATTATTGATGTTAAACAATGTTGAATTTCAATGCCTATCTTTGGGGGTAGAAAATGCACACAGATTTATTCTCAGTGTGCGAATCTTCATCTACTCAGTCAAGTTTTCCTCAGCATAGGCAGTGGTTTTCATGATTCCTGCATATAATACTACCACCTTATTTGACAGCTTTTGCATGTGCAGTGCTTGAGATTTGACCCAAATCAGGGAAGCATGAAATATGGGTCACAAAGACCTACCTTTGTGACAAGATACATCACCTCTCCAAATTATTCATGACTCGTGATATAAAAGTGTATCGACAAGTTGTAAAAATCCTGTTTGTTTTCGAGCTAAATGCAAAAACTTAACATAAACCATTAAAATGTGAAACACAGGTCCGATATTGGGAGTCTAACGAGTTCTAAAAAGATGGGTAGTCATGGAAAATTAGAGGGTGGTACCAATGTCGTTATTCACACCTCTTTAAACTTTCAGAAGTTAAGTCATTTCTAACTGCAGTGTGAATGAAAGACTGCACAGAAACTTTACTACAATTTGCACCTTAAAGAGGAATGTGCATGGCTAGCTTTTCTAGCTTTGGTATGAACATGACCCTGGACACTGACTCGGGGTATTTCATTGTTCTTTGGGGGTTCATCACATGCAGTCTTAATCATGGCTGTCTCTGATCCTGAAAAACTTCACTTGTTTCTATTCAATCAGAGGTCCTGTATGTGCATCCAAAGTATTAATTCCCTCCAAGTTATAAATATTAAAGGTTTGATCCTGATCAGAATCAGATGTGCCAGCAAAGGGAACTTTAAAGTAATCCCTCATCAAGTTATGACTGTCTTCAGCACACCTAAATGAATTTGTAGTCATGCAGTTGGGCAGTGTGAAAGATGCATGGAAAACGCTGCCAGTCACACACAAATGCACCTTGGTAATCACGACTAAAGCAGACAACCCAACACAGAGCAAAACATGGCCAGAATTTGCTTAGATCATTAATGCATTGCTGATTTTTATTTGCAGGAGTTAAGGTTTAATTGTGCAATAACTAACTTCAAACAGTACGACAGATGGTCAATTATACCTGATTTGCACACTTGTGCAGGTATGGGATTGATACCAACAGAGATGCATACAATCACCTAGTTTGATGATTATCTCCCTTAATTCGGGATATTAAAATGTACAGAGGCTAAACCTTCCAATGACTCTCATATTTGTTGGCTCTAATGTGCATGACTCTTCAGGCAGACATCTGACACAATCCAGTTCAACAGTAGTGCTCACCCTGGCCAACAAACATCACTTTTGCACTCTGATATTGTTACCATCATGTAATAAAATTCCATGGCACTGAGGGTATATAACCCATATTATGTAAGGCAGATAATGCTAGAAATCAATATGCTTAAGAATTTTTTAAATATTTTTTTTAGAAACCAGATGACAAAGATGATGATCCATTTGATTTGAAGAAAGACGTACAAACTACACAACAAGAGGTTAATACAATTATGAACTTAACATATCCATATTTAGCCTATTACAATATCCCTGATGTCTTTTTAGCCAAACTTACCCCAAGCAGCACATTATACTCTGACAACACATAGTATGAGCATCTCCTTCCCAAACACTGCATTTATAAGGTGTGGTCACAAAACAGAGAAGTTCAAACTGTCATTGCACATTAAAATTTTACCTTCTCCCAGAAAATCCAGGAAAAAACAAACGTCAAACCTCTCTTACAAATGATTAACAGATCGACGACTTCTGTACAAAGTTGGATTAATTTCCATCAAGCAGCATCGGACTGCAAACACTGAGTAATGGAGAGAGTGATGAAGGATATCCTAAAACCAGATACTTTCGCATAGGTGTAAAAATAAAATACAAATCTGAATATTTGATACTCGCTTAAAAGTCAACATTTTTTTAAACTTAAAATTCGATTCATGCAGAGTAGGGGTCGTCTTATATGCGCGACACTAAAAGAAAATTATAAATCTAGGGGTAATGTTGGAAGATCTAGATGCTTGCATTACATAAAATATTCAGTTCATGTATTTTTATGTTTTCATACCACAATTCCTATGCAGTAATGCATGCATGGTATGTACTATGTTTATCCGTTTCATCACAGTATTCATTATACAATACTTGCATCTACAGTTATTTGGATTTTAATAATTTGAAAATATTACTGGTAAATTAAATACTACCTAGTGAAGTGTCCATCAATGTTGTTTACCATGGGTCTTTACTAGGAAGTACATTACTTCCATTTTCGTGCAAGTCCGAACAACCTGTATTGTATTAATATTTGCTTTTTGCTGTATAAAGACTTTGCTGGATGCAATACAAGTTTTAATTTAATTTGTATTTTCCTTTTCCGCAAGGCAGATTTAATTCCCAACTGATATTTCCCAAGTTATCTGCCAGTGCACGTGCGCCGATAAGACTTTGGCTTGTAAAGGCACTCACTTTGTTTTCAAGTTGACAATCCTTTTGATCGAGCCGCGAATCTAGTACTTGTTCAGTGCCAAGTAGAGATCTACAACTTCCTGTGCATATACTTTGACCTTAATCCCTTAGCTTGTAAAGGCACTGCACACATTGTTTTTCCACGTGACAACCCTTTGATCAAGCCGCGAGTCTGATACTTGTTCAGTGACAAGTAACGGAGGGTGGTTATTTGAACTCGCTGTCCTCTTGCTGCACAACTGACACGTGTTCAGTTGCATCCTTTAAAAGATTTCTGACTTTATGATCAAAGTGTTACTTGACGATTAATTCTTGGACTTTGTACCAGATGACATTAGAAATTGATATTTATAGGATACCGTGAATCACAAAAACGTGGACTTAATTTTCATTGTTTATTTGTACCATGTGTAACATTAACATATTACGGGATATTGTGAATTGGATGATTCAGAACTACTATTTTTATACCCGTATGTGACCTATAATTGAATTCATTGATTTATCACATAAATGGATTTAAAATGTCAAGCATTATGGATTTTAATGGACTTTATTACACGAAGAGGGACAAATTGTAAGTTGTCAATATATTTGTAACATATTTCACTCTATAATATAATTGTATTTTACACTGGTTTTGTCTTTATTTTTCTGATCTACCCAGTTTGGCTTTATATTTCTGCAGTGCATTTCTGACTCACTGAGAAGTCACCCCTTCAGACAGATCTGACTTGCAAAATACACCCCGACTTATAGGAGGGCCAAAGAGAAATTGTCTTTGCAGCCCTAAAAAGGTGGGATCAACTTATTGTCGAGCCGACTTATAATCGAGTATATACAGTACCTTTTACTTGCTTTACTTTCAATATAAAAAGTTCTGTCAAGTGTTTCTTTAGATTATGTTTAAATGTTTTTCTATTGTTAGTAACCACAGCAATCTGCGAGGCCTTGAAGTCAGAATGATCCTTATAAACTAATGTTCAAATTGGTCTAGCAGTTATTAACAAGTTGTAAAAAGAGATTGTGAACACATGACACATGACAGATCATACCATAACCTCACATGACTTTACAACTTTGTGAGTTAATAAATTATTCACTCAGTTTGTACCAAGATGGAAAACAGATGCCAATGACAATGCCATGACACTATGTAAGCAACCTTTGTTTTCCTTTGATTCATGTAATTCAGATCTGGCATCAAGTCAAACTGTTCTACTCCTTAGGACCTCAATACTGAAGTGATGTTTGACACAGAGCCTGAAATAAACAGTCAAGACGTCCAAGGTAAAACATGAAACATGATGGCGTTTTTCATAGTAATAGTTTGTTGGTTTTTTAAAAAAAATGGTAATGCATGTTCTTTAGGAATACTGTAATTGATATTCAAACCCATCAGAAATTTAATTGCAATGTCATTTATGTGCCAAACTTTATTATGACTGCACAATGTGTGTATAAATGATTTTGTTTTTTCCTTTCTCAGTGACACTCCCTATCAAGTGCATTACGATTTACACTATATATTTACACAGCAAGATTTTGTTTTATAATACATTTTATACTAGCGGAAAATACTTCTCTACCAGAACTGTAACATAAGCCAATGATTGAGGACCTACATTTCAGGAAATAACCATGTAATGTCTGCTTTCTTTATTAACATACAAGCATACAGAAGAGCAAGTATTTATATTTCTTTTTTCATAGTCAGGCTGAAAAAAAGTTACTGTTTAATATTTAGGATTTCCATTACCATTTTATGTATTCTGCTTTCTATAGATGAAGAGGATCAATACCCCGCCGTGGTCCTTTCTTCCTGCTTAGAGGACAATGAAATGAACTGGTTGCTACAACAGGAGGTATGGCATGCAACAAAATCATCCAGTTTTCTTAAGTTACCTATCTTAAATTCTTGATTGAAATCAAAGATGTAGCAGGCATTTTAGTATACTAAAGCTTGACTTGTCAAAGAATGATAGAAAACCTCAAGGAATGGTGAGGAAAACATGTAATAAAAATATTCAACTTATTATTCATTTTTAAAAAAAAAATGGTTTGTGATATTTGGTGACAAAAATTAACTCTGTAAGGATATAAAAGACGAAACCACCAAATATGGCAGTTTGAAAGTGTAAACATTAATGGAAACAAAGGGAAGACATTTTCTCTTTTTAAACACTCGAGGAAGATGATAATAATTAAGTGTGCTTAAACCTTGTAATATATCCTTGTGTTCTGATTATAACCAATTATGGAATATCATATCGGTAATTTAAAAAAAAAAAATGTTCTTGAACAAACATATGCACGAGTCAAATGCATGGATGAGACAATATCTACAGTTTGATTCAACATGTACAATTGGAATTCTCATCATATGACACTGAAATATCAACTGCTACTTTTTAACTGATTCTTGACTGCACATACAAAGTGTCATCCAAAAATATGCCATCCCATGGCAGTAGTTGTAATTTGTATGTATTTCAACTCTTATCCACTCCTCGAGGATCCAGGGATGTATGAAGTACAAACTAAATGTGTGTCATGCCACTTTACGTTATGGGTGATCTGTAATAGCAATTTTTCTGTACTTGACTTCTGATCTCGGATTTTTTCCAACAGGTGTGTAAAGTTTCTCCGCTCCCATCCCCATAAAACAGATGTTATAACAGACTAACAGATGCTCTAGTCTTTTACAATGTCCCAGACGCCTTTTTAGACAAGACTACCCCAAACTGAACGATACCCTGACAACACATCATAGCATGAACCCTTCCTTCCCAAACACTGCATTAATTTTATAAAGTGTGGTCACAAAATAGAATAGTCTAAACTGTCACTGCATTTGAACATGTTGGGATTTTTGTCCATTTAAACTTTTACTTCCTCCCAGAAACACCAAAATGAAAGGCAAATATCAAACCTCACTTGCAAATGATTAACAGATGGAAAACTTCTGTGCAAAGTTGGGTTAATTTCCACCAAGCATTATTTTAATTGGAAGACTGAGTAATGGAGAAATTGATAAAGGATATCCTAATACATAACCCTTAAGCATAGGTATAAAAATATGTATATGAATGTTTGTTACCTTTTACTTCCTTTACTTTTAACACGACAAAGAATCCATTGATGCAAAGTTTAGTTACAAGAAAAAAAGGTATCAATGTCCTTTAAAGTTTGCGTGCAACTGACCTCCAAATTTACACTTGGCATTTCATGATACAGTGGTCAAGTGTAATGCATTGACAAATAATGGCATCACACTAGACCGAATGGGGATACAATTGATTATATGTGATTTTAAATTTCATTTCAGCAACATATTTTCCTTTTTTAATTTTTTGACAAAGCAAAGAAACTGAAAACATGCTTTATTTATTATTCATTATTATGAAGTGTGTTATCTTTTGGACTATCTGAAGTATCAAATTCATCCTAACATCCCTTCATGTCATCATTACATATTCTCTATTTCACAGTAAAACAGCACACTGTTTTGGTCAGGCATCAGCAATTGAAATTTTCCTTTCTATTTTCAGGTATTTATAATAAAATCTTATTTAACAATCTGTAGGCATGTAATGTACACATGTCCTGAGTAAATCGGATTATTCAGTTTCACCTTTACCCAACTATTAATTCCACTGCCACTAGATGTTTTCTCAGTTTCTGGAATTCCTCTATAGTATGAGCCAATTCCACGTCAACATGCTTTTGAAAGTGCGCTTTCCTATGTTTCGTCTGTAAAACAAAATTAATCATGATAAAGTTTGTAAAGCAAACGATTAAGGAGATCATATTATACCTTACTGGAAAATAAAAAAAAAATTATAATACTTTAAATGATACATTGAACCTTATCAAAGATAACATCACATTGTAATGTTTATGATAAAATCATATTATTGAATAAGTTTCAAAAGTACTTCAAAATCATATCAGTTCAAATGGCTTCAGTAATATATATTTGTTCATTTTTTTAAACAGAAATATACTTACGAAATATTGAACATTTAACATATATAAACCCTAACCCTAAACCTCAAATTGTAGAAATTTTTTAAAGGTAGTCTATCCTTTCTTTCTCGTCTCTGTGTTATGAAGAACACATCATTCATTCAACTTTCTTTACAGACCTTCAACACCTTAGGGATCGGCTTTATTTCCATTCCTAGTTGATGATTTCTGCAATGTACTATGTAATGATCCATTTCTTCCAAACCTGACACCAATTTATAGTTTTTATGCCATACAGGACATATATTATCTTCTTCATGTATTTCATGTAATTGTTTCAAACCTCTTCTGTTTCGCTCTGGATTTGCTGGTAAGCAATTATGACAATCGTGTAAATGTGATGGATTCTTTAAGGAGACTACTAAATTGTAAACGTTAGTGTCATACATTGGTATAGTTGAAATATAGAACCCCTTTACTTTTTCATTTGTTGGTTCGTGTAATGAAGGATAGTTTGCACTTCTGTAATGTTCAGGAACCTGGGAAACTCTACCTATTATTGTCATCTCGGGAAATAAAATGTGATAAATTTCGGTCATTAATTCAAGAGGCACTCAATTAATTTTTAAATAAGCTGACCAAGAACGTCCAGGAGAACTATAAAACTGACAAGGATCAAATTCGTGTAGGTTTAAGCACATGTTTCGAAACTATTCGAAGATATGACCCAAAAGTATCACATACGATTTTACAAATAAATCATGATATTAAGCTAAATGTGTTAGCTTGAACTTTAGTGTTTTGCGATACAGTGCAAACATATTGATATTTCAAATCAGCGATAGCTCTATGTTAATATTAGAACATGCCTAATTGCCCGTGCTAGGATGGAAGTCACAAAAGAGAGTTTCAACATACAAATCTGAAACAATATGTTTCAAAAGAATTAAAAAACACTGGGATGAGAGAGCATGACAAAAATATTTGAACATAAAGTACAAAACATTATTAAAACAATCAGAAAACTTTGGGGTACAGCCGCAAGTTGCGAACTGACAACCACTTCTTTGGCAGCTTGGACACACATACAGACAAATATGCATGATTATATTTAAGATTAAATGGATTTTGGAATTTTAGTTAAGTTTCTTGAAAATTAAACTCATCATCCATGTAGTCAATATACACATACCCATGTACGTTATAGCAATTCAACGAGTGATGGTAATGGTGATTATTGTTAGATATTTGCAAATGCTTTCGTCCCATCACAAGAAATGTTGTCCACGAGTGCTTCTAATAATAAATATAAGAATTGGAGACTGTCATTAAAACGAAGAGATCGTAATCAAAAACTGATGTAGCATTCTAGATTTTGTGAATACATATAATCATTATTTTTGAATTACATATTAATGTGGCAGAGATAATGTCCATCCAAATTGTTCAAACTATTGATAATAATTGTAATACTTTTAAGCAGAACAAATTGTAAGTTACTTTTTATGTGCCTATCCAATAAATTTACCACATATATTGCAACGATGTCTAAATGTATGAACTTTAGCAATAAATGTTTTTCGGCAAATGCAATTATCCTTATCTAAGATAATATTGTTTCATCTGTTCAGATACGTTCATTGACTCCGCCTTCTCTACAAACTTTTCTGCATAAATCACAAATGGTACCCTTAACTGGTTTTTCAACTTTTTTCAACTCTATCATTTTGTTTGTCATTGCTCAGGTAATTAATCTGCTGATTTAAATGTACAGAGCAGGAAGCTAATTGATTTTCTAATAAGATCTCTTTTTAAAAACTGTCTAAAAATAGAGACAATATAAACGTTTCTGACTGATTTCATCCTTGATAAATATTTGTGGCTAATAATTGCTCTACACTGTTCAAAATAAACTAACACGTTAATTATCAATCTCTTTGTGCTGGAACTGGCGAGGGAACTGTATCAAAATTATTGCTTTTCTTATTTGAAGAAGTTCTATCCACGGTTGTCTGGTACCAATAATACGGGTGACCAGTATATATATAGCTATATGTCGCAACGTGTTTCTAAGGACTATGATGTATCCTTTCCTCCAATATAGTAAGAACCTTGAAAAATGTCAAAGACCTTTATCTCCTTTCTCTTGATGACGTTAATGGTTTTTGGGCAAACTACCGCCCACCCGAGGAGTACATACTATTTATATAAAGAAATCTATACAGATGTCTCTGAATTTTGGGAGACCAAATAAAACAAACTAGAATTTGCTCACGTAGTGACAGATAGGACTGCAGAAGCCATTTGCATAGCATGTGCATTTGTAACATCAATGCACTAAGTGCATCATTGGCTAATTCAAGAAGCATTCTTCATTATACATCATCGTCTTTCCATTTTCATTATAATTATTGTTACTGGTATTATTATTATTATTATTATTATTATTATTATTATTATTATTATTATTAGGAGGAGGAGGAGGAGGAGGAGTAGGAGCAGGTTGCACATGCCGGTCTAATAGTTGCGATAAGTATGAGAAATCACTAGGCTTTCCTACCTGTCTAAACGATCTTAGAAGAGCGCAAATTTTCTGTCCATATAAATTTTGAACGACGTCACTTCCACGTAAGTCTTTTGTTCCTCCTCATTACTTTATTGTTCCAGGTACCTGCCTCTTTTTGTTTCACTTTTAAGTGCAGGAACATTTGTCATTTAGATTATACAAAAATATGTGATTTTTGTAACCGACATATCTGTGTATGACGCCCAATGGTAATTATTATCAATTTTGATACCTTGGCCAGAATTATTTCTCTATAGTTCGTTGCTTCCTCAAAAAATATCTGAATTAGTTATTTTAATTGTAGGATTTTGAGAGACAACACCATGTGGTAACATTTGTGTATGATAAAGACACACACGTTTTTGACTTTCGATAAGTTACATATCTGTCCGTTATGGAGTCATATTCAGTTAACCTACACGACGACTTCGTTTCCTTCCATACATAAATTGCACACATAAAAAACCCATACTTTTATCCTGCATCGCATGTCTAACTATTTGTCTGTCTTTCTGTCTTTCCATCTGTATCTCCTAAGTAGTTTACGGACTAAGTGAAGTTAAATATTGTACGAAATTCATTGCAAACGTAAATGTGATAGTTCGAACAAAGTTTTTTTTTTTCTATTTTGGAAAAAATAATCCATACTTGATCTAAAATAAATTAAACTCTGGTTCTGATTTTCTTTGTATTTGATTTATTTTGCATTTTACAGAAATCACAAAAGAACACGGATAGTTATTTGAGCTTGAGCACGGGACGAAGAAAAACAGATAAATGGGATTGTACCTAAATGGCTTTTCTTTCATTATTGAAACTGAAACATCATTGTAACCATTCTTTATATATATATATATATATATATATATATATATATATATATATATATATATATATATATATATATATATATATATATATATATATCTGTGTGTGTGTGTGTGTGTGTGTGTGTGTGTGTGTGTGTGTGTGTGTGTGTTTGGTGGCCGTGTGGGGTAAGCAGAACGCAATTATGTATAATAAGACACTATAAAATACAGCTGGATATATTGATTTAACTGTTTCAGAATATTAACCTCAACGTTTAACATTAAATGTTTATGTACTAAACATTATTCTAGGTGTAAATTTAAGGCACTGTTTTCATCCAATAAACTTGGCTGAAGACGCTGTTTTCACCAGAGAATCCTAAATTAAAGGCACGGTTTGCACAAAAGATTCCTAGGTTCGTGGCATTGTTTTCACCTCCATTTCACCTCTGTGTTTACAGGAACAGAGTGAAACTAACGTCGTACATTCTACGGGCGATATATTTCTCAAACTAAAGATGAAAAGGAAGGTTACTATCATCTACGTCTTTGCTCAGTATTAAACTCTATATCTTGAGATCTCAAGTTTTAATAGCTTTTCAAATTATCAAAATTGAAATAAATGTGCTGACTGATGTTATAGATTCAATCAGGAATAATAACAGCAGGATTGAATAACTCAGCTTTACAACACTTGGTTCAGAATGGGCCCTGTGTATTACACCATGAGAATTACAACAATCATTCAACGTTAATAAATAATCTTTATAAATCAATGCCCCATTGATGCTTTTATGTCCTAAAGAGACAATGATAAAAATATAATGACAGATAAGATATAACATTAGCAGCAGAGGAGGCGAGCAGATCACTTGCCTAGAAGGGTAAGTTAGCAAATAAAGGCTCCTACAAAGGCAGAAAATACAAGTTCAATAACGTCAAGCCCAGGCCTCTAACGTTTGAGATTTCTCTAATTGGGTTTGCTCATTTTGTTACTGTATTGTTGACGCTTGTGTTTTCATTTTGTTATGCGTGTTCGTTTGCTCCTCGCCCATTCAATGCTGGTCGTCGCCCCATCTGCTGCTATCAATAATGGAATCACACACATCTAAACTAGCTCGACAAAAAACTAGAATCAATTAATAAATATCTACCCGTCGGTGATTCTGCCAAGCATCATCTACGAGCGCGTCAGGAGTCTCAGGTGGAATTTGCAGAAGGTGCAGAACAATTCTTTAAACTGGTTACAAAGGCTACTAAAGATCTTCTTCCCACGTTAGAGCAAACTGCAAAAGCTACTGGAAAATAGCAGAAATAACTAAGAAAATAAAAAAGATTCTAAGAGAACTTCCATGTGAAATAGCTGCGGCTCAACCAATGCAAGAAATACATGAAAGTATTGACCAAGCTCGTGCTGAAATAGGTGATATAAAAAATCGTGTACCAAAACCAGGACTAGAACAAGAAGAACAAAGATTTAAAGTTGCGCCGATTGATAGATTTACCAATGATACTATTGTTGATATCAGGAACGCCAAAAACATAAAACAATTAGCTGTGAGTACCGTGAAAAGTTTCAATAATAGAAAACCATTTCTGAAGCCTGAGGACCGTACTCGTTTCACAAGCCGCAAAGACTGCTACACATGGTTATTTCGCATACATTACGGAGTTGATCAGACCCGAAATGATGATCCAAGATATATTGCGTTTATCGATGAGATAAATAACTATCTTGCACAGTCACAATTATGACCACTAAAGCAACAACAAAAACTACAACAACACAACAACTGCAACAAACACACAAACAACAATCACAGCAACCAATCCAATCCACGGCAACAAATCCAAATAACAAGCGTGGAAGAAGAAAACCGGCAGGATGCCCCCAGTGCAACTGGAAGTGGCATCGGTACAGGTACCAGGTGAAGTGGCTTTGTTTCCCCATGTCCCGAGAACGTCCTTGCCAATGTTGAACGATTAGAAATTCTGATTGGCGAGAAACGAGCCGGTAATAATTCCCCAGAAATCATTAATGATGCAGCTGCTATATTTCAACGATTATTTACAGGCGGTATTATGGAAATTAATGTTGATCGGTCCCTCATCGATGAATTGTTGATGATTACCACAGTGATTTATGCAAATAGATCAGTGACAAGAACATAAGATGATCATATATAATGCTCAACGCGGACCTGTAATGGTCAGGGTGATAAATTCGCTATTACAAACCTAAAAAGCGATCTACAGTGATGGACTGGGTGATGTTGTTCAGGTTCATTCAGGAGGAGAGCCTCAAATGCAATGCCGATTGCAAAGCGGCTGGGAATGAAAGCTACTGACGTTGTTCGTGAAAAGGGTACTGATGCTGTTGGTTAGGTTGCCAGCAAAGCATTCTCATCAATCAAAGATCGACTAGCACGATTAATACGACGATAACCTCAGCCAGTAAAATTACCCAGCACTGAGGCCATGCCGGCAAATGTTAGTAAAATAACAAATCAAGCTGCAAATCAAAAACTAACCTAGTTAGCTGGTAAATTAGACGATAGCAAGTAAAATAAAGATGTTCAAACGTGTATCTGATCCAGCATTCGACCTGGACTCACTAGTACTCTAGAATGAGTCTATGCGTGATTATGTGTGAGTGTGATTTAGATTTTTAACGTAGCTTTAACAATTTTTCTGTCATATCGCTACGATGTCTACAGTGTGAAATTTTATAGTGATGTCTAGCACTGGGGCATGATGCCGCAGACATGTGGCATGCTGTCCCACCCGGTCACATTATCCTGACAACATGCCGACCAGTCCTAACACTAACCTCTTAATGCTAACATACCATTCTCAAATTGACAAGTGGCAGAGCATCAATATGTTTTCTTTAGCTGGTAATGAGAAAAGACATAGATGATAGTAAGCTAGTTTAACTCCTCAGTCGATATCGATTTATAACAAACTCAAAACACAATGCATTCTTTGTCAAAGTACACTCAAATGCTTTCGATTCAACACACTGGACTACATGATGTCCGTTGCATTCCTCCAGGTCTATATCGACCGAGGAGTAACACTAGAAGTCTGAAACGTGACAGAAAAACTAAACCCTTTGTAGATGTCGCATAAGAAGTGTGATGGATACGAATTTTGTGTGATTAACGTTTACCATTGCTAATACTTATATTGCCACAACTACTACAATATTACGATTTTATTACGTAGGAAACCATTAATGGAATTAACAAAGTCACTAAGATTATTTTGGGTATTTTGACTGTTGAATGTTATATCAGATCTGTCATTTTATATGTATCATTGTCTCTTTAGGACTTTAAAGCATCAACGGAACACTGATTTATAATGCTTATTTATGAACTTTAAATGAATGTTGTAATTTGCATGGTGGAATGGACGGGACCCATTTTGAATCAAGGATGGTTAAGCTGAGTTATTCAATACCGCTGTTATTATGCCTGACTGAATCTGTGACAAGAGTCAACACATTTATTTCAATTTTGATAATGGAGAAAGCTATTACATCTGCAGATCTCAACAGATTGAGTTTAATACTGAGCAAAGACGTAGATGATAGTAACCTTACGTATGTCCTTTCGTTTGACAAATATATCTCCCTTTCCCTCACATGCTCCTTTCTGGAGAGACCCCAAGTTCATGACCTGTATGAGTTTTAGGCTAATATAAATACACACGTTTTCACCAGATAATCCTAGACTGAAGACACGGTTTGCACATAAGATCCCTAGATTCATGGCTCTGTTTCCAACTCTATTTCACCTCTGTGATTACAGGAATGGAACTATACTCACGTCATACATGCTACGGGCGATACATTTTTGCAAACTATAGGTGAAAGTAAGGTTACTATCATCTAAGTCTTTTCTCATTACCAGCTAAAGAAAACGTATTGATGCTCTGTCACTTGTCACTTTGAAAATGGTATGTCTCTGATAGATATGCCATAGCAATTAGCACAATATGTTTTTATGATGTATTTTTAATAACCATAGATATTACATGTCATTGTCGTAACCTATTATATTTGCGAATAGTTACGAATATGCTCATAAATGGTTGTTTTTATTATCAGAACGGTACCTTTAATTACTGCGTCTCTTACTTTTGTTGTTGATATTACGCATATCACGTTCATTCATTATCTTGTTTGAAGGTTTCTTTTCTGATACAGTGAACTTCTCAACATCGTTAATTTTATCATCTGTACTCTCAAAAAGACGAAACAGCTGCTTTAGTTCATCCACAAAGAAATCTAATAAATTAAAACAATCAATGTGTACTACATTAGTGTACATGGTATGTTTTCAACGATGTTCCTTATACATTTGCTATTTTAGGCACTTGTGTCGTACATTTGCGTACAATATCAAACTGTTCAGTATCGTAAAAGAGTGCGCAATTCTTACAATATTAAGGTTATAGAGAAAAGAAACGAGAACATAATAACTAGTGTTAAGTAATTAATGTTATCTTTAAGATAGGAAAACATCTCTTTCTCTGTATATTTGTCTGGAATATGAGATTATTCCTATAATTATTCCTACTGAAGACAACTGATAGGTAGATGCAAGATTATTCACTATGCACGTATGTATGTATATCCTGTCTACACACATGTATGCATATAAGTGTCGTCAAATTTTTGATTGCGAGCAGGTTTCTCAGACTATTGACCTGTGCATCATTCTTCAATTGCACAGTATTTAACCGGACATAGAAAAGACTTTGGATAATGTATAATCCGAGCAAGACAATAATTGCAATGATATGAACGAAGACAGCACACAGAAAACAATACATATTAAAACTTGTAATAAAAAATATATAGTATACACAGAAATAATTGAAAATAATTAACCGCAAAAGGAGCTTGATATTAAGTATTCAAAACACAATAAAGAAAATATAAAAGTATATAAATCACAAACATGATAAACTATCCAATTCGTTATCATATGTAAAAATATTCGACATGTCATTTTTTATGGAATCCGTGACTTTACTGGGTTTTTAGCTTTCGGATGGGATTATCTATTCTAGCATTAAGTGCTACGTTGATATATTTTACGCGCATTAATTTAGAAAAGCAAACATATGAAAGCCATGGCCAATTTATAATATGGACGTGGATGAGGACGTGTCGACAGACTCGTTAGCAAAGACAACTTTCCTAGTTCTAGAAAATTGTCGCTTGCGCTTCGTAGATAAGCTCATGTAGAGAATACATTAATAATAAATTAACAGCTGTAATCAGACTATCAAGGAAAATCTAAACTCATAGAACTGGGGAACAATGCATACAAAAAGGAGAGGAATATAACAAATGTTCAATATTTATTTTTAAAAGAGATTAAATGGCTCCATAAAGTTTATTGCAAGGCCCACAAACTGTTAGATCTAAAGAAATGATTCCAGCATTAGCTTATTGGAAGACAATACAGAGAATCCTTGTTACATTATCATAGATGAAAAAGCTAAAGCAGAAAACTGTTTATTGAAACCCTGTTAACAATTTTTACGACTATATGGCCTTAAAATCATTGAAAGAAAAAAAGAGCAAACGCCAATGTTTGAAAAGTCAATAAATAATTTATTTCTCTAGAATATATGTTGAAAGTTAAAAAAAAAAATGTGAATTTAAAACCGAATAGTCCTAAAGGTTCTAATATTAGTCCAAATGTAGAATTTCAAACTAAATTCCGAATAGATGCTAACATTGAATGTATGGATGTGCCAATAGCTTCAGATATGTTAATATGCCTACTTTCTTGATGCATCAGAATCATATAACTCAGAATGGCTTTAAAGAATTCACAAAACGTCCAAACTAAGAATTTAATCCATGAAGTATTAATGAGCAATTTGTCATTCCAGTGAATAATTAAAAATAAAAAATCCTCCCAAATTAAAAACTGAATACGTAATAAGGTTGATTAAACGTTGGATATTAAGGACGAAATGAGTAATTCTGAAGTAAGCAACATTAATATAAAAATTATACGACGCAATATCAAGATGATAGTGCACGTCACATTTTAATAGTATATATAATATAATCATATAATAAGCAACCAGAATCCTTGCATCATTTCTACAGAATAATAAACCTTATGGGCATTTCAATCGATTTAAAGTTACAGCTGTTCCATCATGTTACCTATTTTGCTGTACGGACGTGCTATTTGGGAGTTCGAAAATCCCAAGCATATTGAAAATATTTGCCTTTAATTCCTACGACATACCGAAACGTAGAACGAGCACAACAATTCCTTTTCTATATTCAGAAATTGGTATGAAATCAATTGACATTTGTATTAATTGGATCTCAATAATTCACGCAAAACCTCCTTAAAATTATATATATATATATATATATATATATATATAT
>JAECUM010024305.1:0-41242 GCA_016617855.1 Megalonaias nervosa
GTCGTATTAGCGACGATCTGTTGTAGTAATTCTCATGACGTTGTCATTAGCGACATTATTATTTTTAAATCCTGATTCTAAATCAGGGGTCTAATATCGTTTTTCGTAGCTTCTATCTTGTCCCCTGACACAATCAGGGCCTCGTGGTAAATCTTAATCATTTCTGTGAATTCCTGATCTGATATTCCATCGTTGAGACCTGATGATATCAACGAAGATAATTTTGCGTATGCGCGTGTTTCTGTATGCAACTTTATTGTATATTCGTGTAATTTATCAACCGCGCATGTGGATATTTTTTTGCGATGATATTAAGAACACCAGAAATTCCTTTTGCAACTGAAACGCCAATTCCTATTACTGGTGCTATCACGTACGTGGCTGATAATGCGCCGATGACCGTTACTGTTCCAGCGATAACCGCAGATGCAGAGTTTACAATTATATCAGTAACAACGACACGTCTGCGGTAATTTTTTTTTTTTTTTTTGTTTTTTTGTTTTACTGTATACTCCTCGATGATATTTTTCGGTTGGGTATGCCAAGAACGCACTTGCTCCTATCTGAAATGTCGAACGTCGATTGGAGAATTCATTATATAAAATGCCAAATTTTAAGTAAGTGGTATGCTGGCGACGAATTCAAGACACCAATAGTACAACAAGCCTAAGTGTTTTTCCTCTGGTTTCACCACAAATGTTTCCTCGTCGTTTGCTCCAACATCACTAACATAGATCCAGAAGATCCAGTAAGTGGATAACGCCGTGAAATTGTGGTAGCTAATTGTAAATACTGTAGCGCTGATTAATGAGAACCTGTATGTGCCGGTAACCTCAGCGCGATGTTTGATGGATTTATTGAGTGGTGTCCAAAATGCTGATCCAGACGCTACTGCATGTACTACACCATCGGTAATCTTTATGATGTCAGCGAGTTTAATATCAATAACCGCTGGATTTTCAAAAAAAAAAATTCATTAATGGTTCTATTTGTGTTTCTACGAAAATTTGTAAACGCGTTTACATGAGTAGCATATTCAGATCTAAATGTGGTCATTCGATGATTGATTGTCATTAACGAGGTCATCATCGGGATGTTGCTTATTGTCGACGTATTTCTTCGTTGCAGCGTCATCGTTTGATTCTGGTTCTCCAAGACGAGTAATTTCATTATTAGCCATGATGAGAGAAGCAGTTATTGTATCACCGGCGGATAGTAAACGATCATCGATTTCGGTTCTGATCGTGTTGTTGTTACTGTCTACGTATCTTTTTGTTCCAACATCGTCGTCTGATTTTGGTTCTTTCACATTGGTAATTGTATTTTTGCTCATGTTGAGATCGCTATACATAATATCTCCAATTCTTCTGATGCGTCCAGTAATCTCTCCCATGAGTGTTAAGATTGATTAATTTTACCGTTTTTAGCAAACACAACTAAGTTATCTTCGGCCGCGCCTGGAACTTTTAGAATAATATCTGCCAACGGGATATTGCTCGTCATTAACCGTCCTTGTTTATCCTGAAAAACAACAACTTCATTTTGGTCCATATTTGTGAGACTCAAAAGATTAGAGATCTCATTCTTGACCTCGTCAAGGGTTGCATATTTGGATAAGTCCCCTTGGGGCTTGCCTCGTGCTGATCTTCCGTAAATATCTACCATTGTATATTACACAAAGACCTCTTTAAAAGGACGATGGACGGCTATACCGTCTAGTGGTATACTCGTGCACGACTTTATGAGGCGGTATTAGGGACCTTGACACAGCGTCGAGTACAGCGAGTACTTCACGGCCACATATTGGCGGATCGGTTATTGTCTGAGTTGGCAATGTTGAATACCAGATCAGCGGAGTGAAAACACTCCGCTACCGACATATTTTAAAAATTCCATCAGTGGTGCCAGTCCATACGAATCGAAATCAACAAGTCCACGTGGATCAATCGCGTATACAACCCAATGAGTAACCGGACCAGAACTTCCATCGAGATTAATAATACCAATTTCCTGGATATTTGGTTGTTTTGGTAATTGATCACGCATAAAAACACCTCTGATGTTTTTTATGTTTAATCGTTTAGCAGCATCAAGTAAATCAAAACTGGACATGGGAAGCATCAACAAAATGTCCCGGGAAGTCTTAGACGGATCCGCGAGCGAATTGACCGTACCACGAATGGGGAGTTCCTGGCAGTCTTAGACCTTTCCCTTTTTTGAAAGTTTTTATTTCTTGTCCTGTTGCTTTCTTTAATGCCATCCCAGCAGCAGTTCTAACAGCACCAAGTGCAGCTGCTTTTGCAACAGCTGGGGCTGCAGCGAATATCAACGCTGGTATAGCTGCAAGAAGTGGAAATATACCACCCATTTTGTCGATGTCTTTAATGGCATCCGCAGAAAGATTAAATCTAGCGCCGGACTTTGATCGTTTGGCTTCATTGAAGTGCCTGAGTTGACGTTCTGTCAGTGATAGTTTATTTGGACCACCTGCGATCTGGTCTGATTTCATCAATATTTTAATTCCACAGTTCCTTTTTCATATTGATTGTAGCTTTTTAATCTGACCAGGAGTCAGAGTAACACTAGCATGATGATATGACATTATAATATCATAGACGATTTAATTACATGTTTTCTACTGAGGCATCAATGACTCTCATTCGTCCACCAACACCTTCAAGTAGCATTGTTTTATCTGAGAGTATAACAGCGATTGCTCTGTAATTAGCAATGACTCCTCTTGCCACCCGAGCTTGAAAGTGTATATCAACGACAGATTGCCTAAATAAATCCAAATGTTCCAGAGAGAAATAATAGATCGGATACAGAATCGTAAAATCTAGCTGTGATATTTGTAAACCAGAATCAACATTTTGATCAGGTCCCATGAACGTCATCAAACGATGTGACATGCACGTGCTACATGATTATTCTCAAAATTCAATAATATATCTTCGGATGGTTCTTGATGCCCGTTTATTCTCAGTGAAACTACAGTAACACCAAGTTTGTCGAATATCATTGTACTGTGTATTTGTGAGTTTACTCGTGCAGCAGCTTGAAAAGCAACAAATATATGTCGCGGCGCAGAAACACCTTGCTGTGATGCTATCTGTCATGTGCATAAACTATTATAGTTACTTTGAACACTATCTGTGGTCATCGTCAACTATGATAATGTTAATTTACCACCCGAGTCCATAAAAGAGAGCAACCGGTGTTCTTCAGCGAGTGATAGTGTCATTGTTGGCATCCACAATTAAAGTTTTGTTAGTATTACTTTAGCTGCATCACCAGCAGGTCTCCAGATTGCATCATCGTCGGTAGCTTTTCTTACAAGTACAACTGTATGCTTGGCTCCAAACATAACCTTTCTGACATTTCTGCAAAATCCGGAGATATGTGACAGTGGAATTGCACATGAAAATCTTCTATGTCCATCTTTCAGCATTGATCGACGTGCTGTGAATCCTAAGTTGAATTCTTGGTAACATGGAAAATGCACCGGCAGTTCAGTGTATCATTCCAGCTGGTTGTGGATCAACCACACTAGCCTTTGTCAGTTGTATGAAAAGATGCTGTCTGTTGTCAGGGTAGTCAGAAATATCCTTGACAAACATCATCGACAGACCAGCTGATCATCGGAATATCTTGCTAGACCCAATATCGTCGTGGCAACGTCGACGTTATCCAGGCATGATTCAATGTTTCTTCCGTCGACACTATACGTGGCACTGTTAAACAACGCCATGATGCCATTATTAACAAAACCAACTGTAACGTCAGCTCCATATTCAGTATCATCTGTTCTTAGAATTTCACCTTCTACTTCAATAAATGATTCAGCGAGTAACAAATATCTACTTGTATCCTGAACTTGCAGCCCAATTCGCCCACACTGATTTGGCTCTCGTGTATCATACGAATAATATTGATAATCACGTACCGATTCATCTTTGAGGACTGGCGCATCCATCTCGAATGCGGTATCAGATACACGCTTAAACATCTTTATTATACTTGTTATCGTCAAACACGAAGACCACGTTCTATTAAACTTGCAGTTATATTTTTTTCTTTCTCTGATAGGGATACACCATCCAAGTCTGCAAGTTTTTGATTTGCAACTTGATTTATTAGGCATAACTTCAGTGCTGGGTAATTTTACTGGCTGCGGTCGGACAGCTTGCGGTCTGCGTATTAATCGTGCTAGTCTATCTTTGATTGCTGAGAATGCATTAACCGGCAACATCACCAACAGCACCGATACCTTTATCACGAACAACATCGACAGCTTTCACTCCCAGTTGCTTTGCAATCGGTTTTGCTTTTGGGGCTATCCTTCTGAATAGAGCCTGAAAAACCTCACCGAGTTCATCTCCGTAGATCGCTTTATACGTAGGTAATCGCAAATTTATCACCCTGACCATTACAGGTCCACGTTGAGCATTATCTATGATCATTTTATTTTCTTGTCACTGATCTAATTGCATACCCTCAATCACTGCGGTAATCATCAACGATTTCATCAATGAGGGACCGATAAACATTAATGTCCATGACACCGCCTGTGAATAATCTCTGACAAATAGCAGCTGCTTCATTAATGATTTCTGGGGAATTATTACCGGCTCGTCTTCCTCCAATAAGGATTTCTAGTCTGTCCACGTCGGCAAGGACGTTATTAGGACAAAGTTTATCGGTCAATGGAAGGGTTTTTACACTGCCAGTGACAAGACCTTTTCCCGATTTTTTACCTGGTTGTTGTAATTGTTGTTGTTTTTGTAATTGTTGTTGTTTGTGTAACCAGTCAAAATACTTATCTATTCCATTGATAAATGCAATCTATCTTGTATCATCATTTCGGGCCTGATCAACATCGTAGTGTATGCGAAATATCCATTTGTACCAGGCTTCATGACCTACACGATAATTAGTGTACTCAGGTTTCAAAACTTTTTCTTTCAGACTAAAACCTTGCGCGGCGAACGCAGATAAATTGTTTACGCTGTCAATTTTTCTTTATGACGGCAATACTCTCTTCGATAAATTTATCATTCACTTCAATTCTCTCTCTCTTGCTTGCTCTAGTTCTGGTTCTGATTCCGGTATAAGATCCTTTATATCGGCCACTTCAGAATGACGCCGGTCAATACCCTTAAGTATTTCTTGTGTTTGTGGTTGAGCCGCAGCTATTTCACCTGAAAGTTCTCTTAGAATCTTTTTTGTTTGTTTAGTTCTTTCTGCTATTTTTCCAGTAGCTGCCGCAGTTTCCTCCAACATGGGAAGAAAACCTTTGGTAGCCTTTGTAACCGGTCTAAAAAAATGTTCTGCACCTTCCGTAAATTCCACCTGAGACTCCTGACGCTCTTTTAATTTTTCTTTGACAGAATCACGAGCTGGAAGATATTTTTTAATTGCCTCTAGTCGCTGTTGAGCTAGTTTAATTGTATGAGATTCCAGGTTTAGCGATATTATTGATATAATAATGATTTAATGACGCCATCTGACCGTTACCTTTTTTTACACCCATGGGGGGTATATTTGACGCACAAAAAAATAACCCAATTAGAAGTGTCAGTGATGCTTGTATTTTTTCACCCTTAGTAGAGAGCTTTATTTTCGCAAATAAACTTGGTCTGTATACCATCCATGCTTTAGCATTATTGACGCTTGTATTTTTTCACACGTCGTAGGAAGCTTTATTTCGGTCTGAAAATTTGGTCTGTTCACCCTCCCTGCTGCTCGTGGCTTTGAAAGGTTAAGAACAGATTCTTGATCAGTTAAAGTCATGAACACCAATAGCGGAATGCTTGCATCAAGCGATGCAGATGACAATCATGCAGTCTGTCCGATGAGCTTATAGTGTTGTTTTGTTTGTGCTTAATGCCATTTTAAGCTGATGATAGGATATAAATGGCGGCCAGATTAAATGATGGAGGAAGAACCCTGAAAAATCCCGGGAAGAACCACATACCCACAAGAAGCCGCTGGCAAGCTTTCTTACATACCCACATTGGGCGAGCCCGAGACTCGAACCCACGTGGACAGAGGTGAAATGGCAGTGATCGGTAAAAACGAACGTGACCACTCGGCCACCCGGGGACCCAGTTTATGTTGAAAGTATGACAATGTCTCTGTGGAGGTGGGGGAGTCATCAATCGGGACAATCAATTTATGCATAAAACACATATTGGAATCTTAACTAAATTGTTTGTTTTTTTAAATAAATTTTACAGTGATAGACAGCGCTGCTTTCAAGAGTAAATTCATACAATTTGTATCTTATGGGCTTGCTGTTCAATATTTGTATATTTCTTTACTTACAGCCTCATTTATTCCTTATGTGCATTACTTACAGCCTCAGTTATTCCTAAGGAGCATTACTTACAGCCTCAATTATTAGTGAGGTACATTACTTACAGCCTCAGTTCTTCACCGTAGCGAGCACATCGGAAAAGATTATTACTGCAAAATTTGTATGGGTTTCTATTATAAAACTGCAAAATAATCTGCTATTATATTTTGGCAGTATAATGCCGGTAAATAAAGTGTTCGTACTTAAAATTGATAGCAAAATGACTGTACCTTCCAATAACGGTAAAACTTCCAAAGTACTTTGCCATGCAACCCTGGGATATGCATGCAAATCAAGTGTTTTATTTTCGTCCATGTCAGGACTTTTGTGTCATTTCCTGGCATAAACGCAAACACAGATTTAGGCTGAGTGCACTGTTCTTCGCTAAATCGTTCCATATGGCTTGAAAGAAATATTAAACCAACCGCAATGAAGGACGTACAAATATCCGGGGTATCCAATACGTAAGAACTTTCATCCATCTATACCGCTTCCATTGCCCGGTACATTTTTATTTTCAAACTGAATGAAACTCCAGCTCACTAGATACACTGCTACACATGCACAGCAGTTTGCATATGAAAAAAAAGAAAATTTTAAAAGCATTATTATTCGGGAAAATATTTTGCTTTCTCAATGTTGTTTGTAGTCATAAAGCTTTCATTTCATCGGCTGATAGGGATAAACAAAACGGGGCAGAGGTAGAATGACGGACAAAACAACAGTTATACTGGCCGCCATGTATAGTCTATCTTGTGCTGAAAAATGGCGTTAAACCCTACAATAACAACAACAACAACAACATTCGAGTATACTCTGACTATCTACACTGGTTCGCCGTTTAAATTTTGCAGCACCTCGAATGTTCAGCTCAGAGAGCTATAACAATCTAGCAAACATAGCGGGTGGATATTTAGCCAGTCAGAATACAGAAAATGCCTAAGTCATATAGTGATAAGTAATAATATATTCTTTGTCGGGTCAGTTTTGATACAAGCTCATAAGAATTTGAATTTTTATGTATCTAAAATCTATTATATACATCAAATTAACTGTTGAGTCTTTGACAATGTCGTTCTTTGAGTTGTAGCATTGATTAGATAATATGGTCGTTTTATTTTAGTTGATACAGGGTTTAACCATTCAATTTTTGTACATAGCCCAGAATGCCTGAGCACCTTATAAAAACAAGTAACTCTCTCTCTCTCTCTCTCTCTCTCTCTCTCTCTCTCTCTCTCTTCTGAATAAATTCAAATCTTAATTGTGGCGATGTTCCAATGTCTTAAATGTGCTGATGTGTCAACAGTTTCGATGTATCACAAATGCTATAATCCAAAATGTCCTTGAATTCACAATAATCCAAAAATAGTGATATACTCAAAATATATCAATGAGCACTTTTTAATTCCAAAGAACACTCTAAATAAATAAATAGTTTCAAATTATAATTGAACACAACTAAAAGACTGATTCCACTACAGATGTTAAGACATGTGTAAGTAATTCAGACGTAAACAACTTTATGTACTTTCCCACTTGAGCTATGTCACAATAACCATTTTCTAAAAGTGTTTTGTCATCTTAATGGACAAACTCCAAAATGTAAACAAAGTCAGATCTGCTATTTAAACTTTTGGGAATCAACCTGACAAATATCAGGTTGACCATGAATATCTGAGGTGAAAACCAATGGCCTGAATAAGAATCCATGTAAACATGTTTACAAAAATAATCTCAATGTTTAGTCTACACTCAATGACAAAAGTTAGCAATGTAATATGTTGGCGCTCAACATTAAGAGGTTAGTGTTAGGACTGGTGGGTCTGGTGTCAGGATAATGTGACTGGGTGGGACATGATGCCACATGTCTGAGGCATGATGCCTCAGTGCTAGACATCAGTATAAACTGCCACACTGTAGACATCGTAGCGATATGACTAAAAACTTGTTAAAGCTACGTTTAAAGTCCAAATCACACACACACACACACACACACACACACATAAATGTATGCACTTTAGAGATAAAAGGGAGATAATTTCTTCAAAGCAGGGCCTCCAATATAAATTTTTTATTAACCTTATTGACACTGGCAATAAGTTCAGTCCCATAGTGTATAATAAGTTCAGCCTACGAAGGTTAGTTTAAAAAATACGGTAGAGTTTCAATTCGGACTCTTCATTCATTCGGGTAACTCTGAATTCTAACATGTTCATTAGCAAGAATAACAAACTATATCGAAATCAGTATTATACGTACACGGGTACCTCAGAATTTTTTTTGGGGGGTGGGTGGGCAAGCATGAAGGGCTGTAGAGAGGGATCATGGACCCTGGGATAAGAAACACCCGGACCTCTCCTAGTTCTTGTTCAAACAAGTTTTTTTCTTTTATAAAATTCAAAAGTGGTTTTCGGCCCTGGCCCACTTACAGGCCTGGGCCCCGGGGATATATCCCCGGTTTACCCCGTCCCCCTCGGCCCTCCAAGCATGTAGTGGTCAACTATTAAGTTTCACGGATATTGTCCAAGATATGTTTACAGGTGAAATCATGGAAGAGGTTGGATAGGGCAATTCCTCCCCCGGCCACTATGTACGGACGTCCACGTATATATAGAGACATATTACTATTAAACCATCGCCACTTGCTTAGGCGCGCGTCACCTGGTCGTCAACGTAAGGGAGATAACTTGTCATGGCTAAGGCAACGGCAGAAGCACGTGTTTTATTGCTTAGAAAGGACAGATCGAGGCTTGGACAGAGATCAGTCTAGTATCTGTGTTCTTTTGATGAATATAGCTTTCCATTTAATAAACGATAAAGTACGTCAATACAAAGTAAATTCCTATTTGAAAAGGTAACACACTTACGGACAGTATGATGTATTTACAGAATTTACATTAGGCAGATTGTTTTAATAAAATCACTTCCATGTTTAAAACAGATGTGGTTTTTTGGGGGGCCAAGTAAGGATACTTCTGGTATTTGTTGTTTGCGACCAGGGAAACAATGAACGAAGGTTACGGATAAAACTTCCTTTTTATAATGAGAATTTTTGCTGAGTGGTATGGATTTTCTTGTTAAATTTCACAGTCGACGCGATTAGGGGTTCCTTGTTTCACTTCCTTCTTGACATTTGTTGTAAACAAGCCAATAATGGAAAGATGCAGACATTATCACTAAAATATCGGCCAAGGCTATGTGGCATTTGTCTCTTATTTCTTCCTCCATTTCTTCTTTCTTTCTTTCTTTCTTTTTTGTCAGTACTATTCGAGAGATAAAGAATAAATCCGATTCAAATTATTTCTCTTCAGGATTGATGGACACAAAAGGTTTAAGAATTAAGTTTGAATCGATTTTTATGAAAGGAAACTGCACTAAAAATGCTGGAAGTTAAACTCGTCCGACAGGCCAATACAAAGAGCAAAAGAAAACAGCAAAAAAGTCGACCTCCATTCTAGTGTTGTTGTTTATTAATCAAACGAGATTCAAATTATCCGGTCATTCTGGATCACACGATGCTTGAAACTTAAAATATACATTGATCGTTGGTGCGAATGACCAGATTGTAGTATAGCATTTTTTTTCAATTAGTATTTTGAATCGTAAAACACACACACACACACAGAGTATATGTGTATGTAATAAAACTGACAACAAACAGAGCAAAACTAATTTTTAACTAGCCTAGGCACTTTCCATGAGCACAGGCAAGTAATTGTCAAAGGAAATTGCAAACGGAAATAAAAAGACTATTAATAAATTCAAAAGAACCTTACATGATTTTACGTCTAATGGCAATATTATTTGAAAAATGTAGAGACCGCACCTTATCGTTTTGGTATAACCCAATCCCAGTTCGCATTGACCTACCACAGGATATACATGTATGGGCACTTGCTCATGAAGAGTGATTTGAAGGAATGTAAACCTATTTACTTAGGTTCACGTACATATTTCATCTACGTATGAGGTCCATCTGTCCATAAAGGACAAAATGTCATGGTTCCATGAGTGTGCTAGGGACAGATTTCACGACTCTTCGCGAACTCTTGATGATATTAGGATTATCTGCTCTTTCGAATGTAATAATTATGCTTAGGGCAACGGTCTCGGCACATGTAAATCATGTTTCCAGAATGACACTCTAATAATCATTCGAATTCTAAAACAAAAGGTTTTCAGATGTTACTTAGTGGTGAATGTTATTTAAAGTCATTCGAAGTGTTCTGTGTTCTCTTAAGTGCATAATTAGCAGTACATACTGGTTCCTGTGGTGAAGATTTAAGATTTTAGCTGAAAAACTCGCCCTCCACCGTTCGTGAATTAACTCCTATTGCTTCTTGCATAGAATCTTTATTATTCACAAACCTTATCGGCGCCTAACAAACATACAAAGAAGTCAAATTTGTAAACGTGCATATCTAATCAAACAGCACATAATAACAGAAAATGGAATATCTATCTATCTATCTATCTATCTATCTATATATATATATATATATATATATATATATATATATATATATATATATATATATATATATATATATATATATATATATATAAGTATTTTGTTAGTATTAGATAAAGAGAACCGATTATGGAATCAGGTTTATTGAATCACGTCTTTATTATTCCTGTGGAAAAACATTTTTTTAAAGAAATCATGTGATGGTTTTCTTCAAAATTATTTCATGGTTGGCCATCATGATATAGTAAATAAATATTGGTAAGTTAAGGAAAGCAAGTTAAGATATTTGGGACGATGTCTGGCAGATCTACAGAACACAATCACTCAAAATGCCTGTAACATCATCATCATTCCTCACACTTCAGACATTAAATACAACTAAAAATTGTGTTCACTGAATACGGAGGCACCACCAAAGTGCCTTAAATAACATAATTGTAAAACTTAACCGTGTTACGGGCGATCGGACGGACATTAATAACACTAGACATATACACCTGCGATTGTCTGTGGGTCATAAAAAATACACTGCTGTGAAGGAGTGTTATACATGCAATGGTCACGCTAGTTATCACGTCAAAATCTTCACATTGCTTCCGTACATCTCCAAACATTACCATTCCAAGTACCAAAAATAACCACTCTTTCCTTTATTATTACAGATATAAAATAAAATCCGCCTTCAAAGAAACTTTGCCAGATCACCACTAGCCAAAAATCCGTCATAAAAGTGACTCCACCAGTCTCGTGCGAGGCAATGGAGTGTAACAGCTATTGTTTCTTCAACACGCTTCACTGACTTACCTAACTACCAACGAATTAGGTTATTCTGCTTCATGTACTTATCTATGTAAATTAGCATAATAGGATTCCCCAAGGCAATGCTCAAAAATCAATACAACACACCGCAGCTACTGTCAATCAGTTAAATAATCTATTGAATGGTGGTTGTTTATCTCTGACCTGCTTTAACCTTTAATCGCCTCTTTGACGATAGGATATTATCAGCTGCCTAGGGTTGATAATATTCAATATGCATTTAAGCGTGAAAGCTATGCACATCACGGCTGTTTATTCGGGATACACACACTCACATCTCTCTCTCTCTCTCTCTCTCTCTCTCTCTCTCTCTCTCGTTATTGTTCTGGGATTTTATTACTAATTAGTGGACATCATATTTTTACATAACGCGATAGTGTCGGGTGTTATTCGTGTGACTAAAATAAATTGAACTGTTCGTTTTCGAATCTATTTAATAATAATAACACAAAACAACAAAGAAAGCTGAAAATGCCAATATTAAAAATATTTATTTGAAAGTAGTGTTACAGATCATGAAAATATTTTTTTTTTAAAAGAGGTGCTGTGGAAGGTTATGAAGAGAAAACAGCAAGCAAAAACTAGTCCACTATTCGATCTGGACTCATTCACTTGCAGACAAGAAAGAAACAAGGTAAAACTAAACAACAACGAAAAAAAATCATGGACCGAGGTTATTGTTGTTGTTGTTTTTGTAGTGTTTAACGCCATTTTTCAGCACAAGATAGGCTAATCATGGCGGCCAGTATAACTGGCGGAGGATGAACCCTGGAAAACCTCTGAAGAACCACCGACCCACGAGAAGCTACTGGCAAGCTTTCTCATGTACGCACGTTAGGCGAGCCTGTGACTCGAACCAACGCAGATAGCGGTGAGATGGCAATGATCCGGAACGGTGAACGCTTTAGACCACTCGGCCACTCGGGGACCCCAATGACCTAGGTAATGTGTATTTCAACAGATCACTCATATGCGCGAAAGGAATACACGTAAACATCTTGAATGTAATGAACTCAGGACTCGTTCTTCGCATTCTTCTTTCTTTTTATTTTTGTTTTTCTGTCGATAGTACCCTGTCGCCTAGGCTTGACTATTTAAAAGTGTTCGTAGCTCTCTAATCAAAAATCACTAGAGATCTATACATAGCATGAAGGTAAGTAACTTGTGCAGTACTCGATCTTACACTGTATGCAAATATTACTGCACCGCAGTATTGACATGTCGGAAAATAGCACTTTATATAGAGTTGTAGATAGTATAAACGTTGTGAGGTCCGTAAAGAGCGAGGCAATGTAAGTGCCAGGTGTGAAAGACCGAAACATCCAAAGTGAAACTTAATAAACTCTCTACAAAAAATAAAGCGACACAATGGCAAGTAGGGACTCCACGCCTTCTGACGTGGTATCTGGTTATATCCACGTCTGATTAGGTACTGTCTACTCTGAACTTTGACCTTACTTTTCACAAAAATAAAGCGACACAATGTCAAGTCCCACGTCTTCTTACGAGGTATTAGGAACATACTATCCAGGTACTGACTTTACAATTCGCTAATATGCAGTGGAATAATAGATGGTATTTTAAAGGTAAAAGTGCTGCTACATTTAAAGACAGCAAATCCCATGCCACACATAGGTGAATACATATCGGGGAATACAAAAACTGTTATAACATTAATAAGACTTCACTAACCCATGTAGATATAAAACACATCAGTGGTAATAATGTACAATCAGGGCAAGAATAAGCATTCGGAGATAATATGGGATCATTTAGTACATAAATATAACGTTGTTATGGCAGAGTACAATGACTCTCCTGGATTCTACAAAAATTTTAAAACAGAAAAAAATAGAATATCATTATAAAGTATTTCCACTTCCACCAACAGAACAAAGTTTATGATATTATTTAATTCGTTGTCAGAGTAGCAAATTTGGGAAGATTTTGGAAAAGTGGTTGCAAATAAGGTTTGTAAATTTACGATAGAAGATTTACGGTAATGAACGGTTTTGGAATATTTTCTTTCTTTCTGAAATTTGGAACAACCGAATAAAAAGTGGCATTCATCTCCGATATCATATATATCATAATTATAAAAATTTATTAATAAAACAAAATTGAAATAATATGAAAAGGGGGATTACACGGTCGAATCATACTGGAAAACGAAAAAATACTAACAATATTATTCCAAACTGAGCCACTGCATATAATCAACGTTAGTCAAGAGCTGTATGGTTTATATTCAACGTTAGTAAACAGCTGTAAAGCTTATATTCAACGTTAGTAAAGAGCTGTACGGCTTATTCAACGTTAGTCAAGAGCTCTACGGCTTATATTCAACGTTAGTAAATAGCAGAACGGCTTATATTCAACGTTAGTAAAAAGCAGAACGGCTTGTATTCAACGTAGGTAAATAGCTGTACGGCTTATATTCATCGTTAGTAAAGAGCTGTACGGCTTATATTTAACGTCAGTAAGTAGCTGTAACGCTTATATTTTAGGAATTGTTTTCAGTAAAATCATCGGTGTATGACATAACTTAATTGTTGATGTATGCTGAAGAGAATACGTACAACAAACAAACTTACGTTCTTTTCGATGTAACATTGTTTTGCCTTAGCTGATTCGGGTTTTCCGACCATTGTTGTTGTTGTTGTTTTTGCACAATTGTTAGAATGTCTGCGTATCTTCTAAGCAAAACTTTCTCACTCCACATCCCCCTCTTTCTCTCTCTCTCTCTCCATCCCCCACCCAACCACCACATAAGACATGAATAATATAAAAATATTTGGCAATCTAATTTATAAGGCCGGCTTGCTTTTGAGAACATATCAAGATGATACTATTGAAAGACCGGCACAATTTCCAAAGTTTAAAATATTTATGATTAAAATTTTTGAATATTTTCCTATTACGGCTAGCGAAAACCAGTTGTGAATGTAGGAAACATAAAATATATGCTTTCACCAAAGTGTCTTGAACGTGGTGGAAATAACGTCCGACTATCTTCCAGGTTTCTTGGACGTATTAGACACCATGGCGTGGTCACTTTAGACAAGCATTGGTATTTTGCTGTCGTTTAAAAGTCTCAAATTTCCAACTCATCTTTCAAGATGACAACGTACTTTGTGCGCACAAGGCCTTATGAAGCAAAGCATGGGTAATTTGGAATGCTCATGATAATCTGACATTAACATGAGTGAAAACGTGTGGTATACACTGAAATCAGAATCGGAAGAGCCAACCTATAGGACACACGGTACTAATTATATGGAAAATGGGAACCAGCCTGGAAATGGGTGAACATAAAATAGACTATATATGGGTTTGGCTGACCAGGATTGGTTAATAATGTAAATTATGTTTTAGGAAAAAGAATCTTTTAAGAGCTTATCCTATTTGTAAGTGAAGAAAAATAGAGACATTGTTTTATTGATGGAATTTCAGTCCTTTAACAGTCTTGAGTTTGGAACACTCATTACTAAAATTAGCACCTGACTCTTTGGTGCGGAATTAAAAGCACGTGTTTCAAACACATGCAGGTCCAGAAAATGACGCGGCTCATATCCCTTCCTCTACAGAGAAGCTGACATCCAGGTTTCATCTATACTGATAAATATAGGTTTGATCATGAGCACTCAGAAGTTTTAAGTTATTGAATTTTTAATATCATGGTGTTTGCATAGATTTACTATGGGAACTGAATTAGTACTGCGAGTCCTATAATTCTATTCTGCCATGATTTAATAGCTGATGTACAGGCGACTTAGTCATACATCACTACTTTCTACACTGTAGCATTGTACAAGAACACTCCCAAGAGACTTTTGGAAGTTATGCATTCCAGAGGCCATGTTAAAAGATATTGAAAACGACAGTAGTAATACCCCGTTAACGTGCAACGGTTCCATATGAATGTATTTACATAAGAATGTAAATTATGTGACGTGTAGGGATGTGCACACGTATATGAATTGGTATGACGTGCAAACGTGTCCCATCTCCAGAGACAGATTAAATGCAAATTTACACCTCTGAAAAGTTTCACCTTATGCAAATATCAGCACGTGAATACATAGCAAAGCAGAAACGCCCGTGTCTCGTAATTAATTTCGTTGAACATTTAATAATATATAATGATAGTTTGTTTTTTGTTTTTTATATAGTCAGTTTTGGATTATAAGTCTCTCTGACTGAAGCAAGGAGATTTTCCTAAAATTGTATTATACATGCATATATTTGTGCCTGTCTAACCTACGAAGTTTTCTATTATCGGACGGCATGGCATGGAGGGAGGGATGAAAGGAATAGTTAGTGGATGGATGGACTGGTGTATTACTGATATATCATTTGGTAGAATGAAACACACAAAGCATAACAGTCTATGTAGAATGAAACACACAAAGCATAACAGTCTATGTGTGTATGTGTGTGATTTTAATTTTTAACGTAGTGTTACGTGTAGGTTCGTACAAAAGTAACAAAAGAAAAGAGTGAAGTCAACAATCTTTGTAAATTTCACAAAATAATTTATTTCCCTAGAAAACAAGGTAAAAATACGAAATAGGACTTACGGTTTGTGAATCTAATCCAAAATTTAATCCTAGAATTCAAAAATATAAGTCCTATCACTGAAAAGTTCTTATTGGATCCAAGTTCGAATCTCGATGAAGTTCCAATATAGAAGGCGATGACGTCCTCTATAACCAGTTTGTGCTGATGTGTCAACAGTTCCTTGTTGAGTCACCAAGAATAAAATTCCGACTTTAGAATTCCAAATAAATTTTAGTAAATGTCTATGTCCAAGAATTTCGATGAAGAAGAGTATTTTCCAGGGTGAATAAATTATTTTAAATAAAAAACTCAATTCAAATGGCAACAACAGGAATATCTTTCGGCCTGAAGGTATAATTTACGACTGACTCATAAACACTGAGATTGAGAATTAAACCCAACTAAAACGACATTTCAGACCCGCGTGATGGGTCACGTGATCATTCACTACAAGTCAATTAGCACGTAGGCTAGAATAGCCCTATCTAAGAATCTGATTCCCACTCTAGAAATGAATTTAAAAATAAAACTGTTTACAACAGAGCTAACACGTGGGCTGAACATAACCTTGGTAATAACCAATCATTTTCACTTAGTGTTTACAAAATCGGAACTAAGGTCAAGAACTAGGTCAGCTAAACATTCAATGTAGCAATCATTTTGAGTTCTAATCAGACTAAAAGAACTGAACTAAATTTACTGGGGAAAATGTCAAATCCAGTAAAAATATTATCCTTACAACAAAATGTAATGAAACAAAAATAATAAAAAGAAATTTAAAACTAACACAAATAATTTAATTACATATACGTAACAGTAGCTTTAAAAAAAATTGAGTGACATCGCTACGATGTATGCAGTGTGGCAGTTTATAGCCATGTCTAGCACTGGGGCATCATGCCGCAGACATGTAGCTAGGCCGATAAATCAGCTCTTCACCCGTGATGATATTCCATCAGTATTAACACAGATTTGGGGGTTGATTTATCGGACTAACATGTAGCATCATGTCCCATGTAGCATCATGTCGCTGAACGCCAAGCGAGGTAGTTGCTCGTACCATTTTTATAAGTCTTTGGTATGAATCGGCTGGGGTTCGAACCCGCGTCCTTTCGCTTCCGATGCGGATGCTCTAACCACTAGGCTACAGGAGCGGTCAGTATCATAATAGTATTTTTTAAAATAAATTATCTAAAGTAAATTAACAACAAACATTTCAGATTTATTGTCTGAAATTAAGCATTATGGAGTTTCTCATTACCTTTTTCATCGGACGAGACGGACAATGAAATCATGAAGTGGAATTGAGTTCAGAGGACACGAGATCCTAACTAAGGTAATATAGCTAGATGAACCCTAGTTTCAAATGTGAAGACAAACTTTACGTCAAACACGGGTCACAGTTCAATCAGATTCATCGAATATGACTCAAGCCGTATCTATATTAAGTTCGACACAATTTACGTTTCCAATCAATACATTAATTAGAGAAATTTGAAGAGTAAACAAACGTCGAAGTCAAAGGGAGATAACTCTGATAAAATTAAAGAGAAAAAAGTGATACTCGAACTGTCTTCTCCGTATTAAGATGACATATTGCTTCAGTGTATGAGATCGAAGGACGGACAGATGGACAATTCCATGTTGAACTGTATGATTGTGGTCTTCTTTTCGACACAACTATCCTTCCGCGTTATATCTGCTGCCATGGCATGTGGACACTGTATTATTTCTGCAGATGCAGTAGGGTGGGTGGGTGCTTTGTTATTTTTATAATAATGACCATTGAAGAAAAACGTCTACAATTGTTTATTCTATTTTCAACAAAAAATTCCAAGTTATGAAGAAACGTTGGATTTCTGATTGGATAAATGGATAAACTGCACTCTCTTGCCGGAATTAACGCAATTATTGAACTGTGCCAAGGCCAGAGGATAACTTCGTACCTAAAAACGTTTCGAAAGATGAGAAAAATCTAGTTAAATTAACTGAAAGTCTTAAAAGGAAATGGGTATCGTTAGCAGCAAGGGCAGGTGATGAGCTACTGAAATACAACTCACCCAAGTAGCATTCATCAATGTAGATAAATATGAATATCGGCAAGAAATATTGTTAGTAACATAAATTTATTGTCTTGTTAGAAGGAAGCGTGTGTAATTTAACTCAAGACATACACACTGACAGTGTGCCACGCTTCCAGTTTAGGCCGTACCAGCTAAACGCCGAACATTGTTGGTATAATTACTTACTTTTTACATTGCTTTCGTGGATTGCAATGTTAATTTAGTTCAGGTATATCACTAAACCACCCATTTCACCCGCAACTCCTACCGATAATTCACAAGCAATTACAAAAATTTGCGCCCATTTGAACAGACATTTTCATACCGTTTGCCGTCTTCGACTTCAAATTATATTTATCAGAAAGTTTAAATTAATTTACATTTCTAAAATAATTGGCCATTTTAGTTGACCAGCTTGATCGTTTTTTTTTTTCTTTCTTTTTTTAAATTTGGCTATATGTGTCTTTCACGAAAGTCCGTTTGGTTGTTCCTACTAGAATTCGAAAACTACTCTCAGACCACTCGTCCACAATTACAATTCGTATGTGGCACTTATGAACAAAAGAGAAAAAAACGAAAAACAATATTTTGTATATGTGTACTTTGATAGATTTCTCGTGCGCGAGAGGAATACACAGATATATGTTGAGTATAAAGCATACAAATAACTCCTAACATATTCCTGACATTTTGCTAACTATGAACTTTGGATTTATTTTTTTTTAAATCTGTAAATGATTTCTTGGGATAATACGCTGCATATGAAGACATTATAAAAGGTAACTTCATATGCTACAAAAAAATTAAACTGAGGAGGTGAGCGGAAAAGGAGTGTCACACGATATATTGGTTTGTTGTGTTACGGCACAGAAGGAGTATCACACGATATATGGTTGGTTGTGTTACGGCACAGAAGGAGTATCACACGATATATTGGTTTGTTGTGTTACGGCACAGAAGGAGTATCACACGATATATTGATTTGTTGTGTTACGGCACAGAAGGAGTATCACACGATATATGGTTTGTTGTGTTACGGCACAGAAGGAGTATCACACGATATATTGGTTTGTTTTGTTACGGCACAGAAGTACATGTGGGTTATTTATTGTACAATTGAATGATATTAGAAAAAGTATTTATTCTACAATTGAATGATATTAGAAAAAGTACTACTCTCAAATTTTGCCTCAACGCATTCGATACAACCAAGTCATAGTATATCTTGCAAAAGAATAAATAAAAGTCTTATCAAAGTCAAACGAAGAACTGAGTCAAAATCTACTAGCTAAGTTGAGAAATTTTTTTCAAGAAGTTTGGCTTATGATATAGTCATTGAGCTGATATATCACACGGAAAAACGAGGCTGAAAAACAAATGGAGAGATGAACCAATATGGCTGACGATGTAATACCAAACTTTGTGTGAAGATAAACGCTTTTTTACACTTCTTTCTACACTAAAATTGCGCATTTTTTTAAATTAAATAAGAGAACTAACTGATTTGTTTAAGGACAAAAATACAAACTCTTTAAACTTTCTCACAATATGCTGATTCACAACCGGCTGCTCCATTGACACATTAATGAGTATTAGTTGCCCGTCGACGAAGGAGGCAGAGGTCAATCCGATTAAAATCAGACTGAGGTTGGGGTACTAATGTTAAATGTACATGCACACTCGAACAGAAGTGTACGCTCTGACAAGCCAACCAAGCGACATGACGTCAGGTGAGCTGTTCAAATCTTAGAGCACCTGGTGTGCACACTTCAGAGAGCTATAGCAATTTAGCCAAGACAGCGGGTGAAGAATTAACCAATCAGAAAACTTCGAAGTCATATAGCAATAAACGATATTAAATTCCTGTTAGGGTTATTTTTTAGGCCGGTTTATTTCGATGAAAAGCATCGGCATAAGTTTGATAAGAAGTAAAGTTTTGACGGATGTTAAAGATGTCTTGTAGATCAACGGAACTTTGGAGTCTTTCGCAATTTGATTGGGGGTGATTATTAGATATAGTAGTGATTAAATAATATAATAGTTTCCTTTCTTCGTTGATAACGGGTTTAGCTTCTAGAATTACGTATATAGTTCCGAATATCTGCGCAGCTTCTAAAATGAAGTATCTTTCACTACCCATGTGTGTGTATGTATGCGTGTATATATATATATATATATATATATATATATATATATATATATATATAATGCCAATATTGAAATATTTATTTTGAAAGCAGTGTTACAGATTATGTAAATATTTTTTTTAATGGGGTGGGTGGGTTGGGTGGATGTAGAGAAAACAGTAACTAAAAACTAGTCCACTGTTCGATCTAGACTCATGCGACTTGCAGAAAAGAAAGAAACAAGACAAAAACAAGCGAAAAAGCAAGGCGAAGGTAATGCGTATTTTAACAGATCACTCATGCGCGAAAGCAATACTCGTAAACATCTTGAATCTGATGAACTTGGGAATCGCTTTTCGCATTCTTCTTTATTTATTTATTTATTTATTTATTTATTTAATGTTTTTCTGTTGCCAGTACTCTATCGCCTAGTGTTCACTATTTAAGTGTCTAAAGTTTTCTGATCCAAAGCACCAGCGATCTATAAATAACATGCAGGTACGTAACTTTTGCAGTAATCGATCACACTGCATGTTAATATTACTGTACTATAGTATCGACATGTCGGAAAATAGCACTTTTTATGCAGACTTGTAGAGATATGTTAGTTATTGTGAGGTCCGTAAAGAGCTAGGTAATGTAAGTGCCGAGTGTGGAGGACCGTAAATCCACAGTTCATTAAACTGTCCACAATTCATTAAACTGTCCACAATTCATTAAACTGTCCACAATTCATTAAATAAACTATCCACCACAATTCATTAAACTGTCCACAATTCATTAAATAAACTATCCACCACAATTCATTAAACTGTCCACAATTCATTAAATAAACTATCCACCACAATTCATTAAACTGTCCACAATTCATTAAATAAACTATCCACCACAATTCATTAAACTGTTTTTAAAAAAAAAACGAACAACATGTTGCCATACAATGGCAAATGCGGACTCCACGCCTTCTGACGTGTATTTGGGGCCAATATATACGCATGATTAGGTACTGTCCAGTCTGAACTTTGACCTTACATTTCACAAAAAAGTGAAGCTACACAACGAGGCGTTCCACGTCTTCTGACGTGGTATTTGGGATCAATATCCAAGTACTGAACTTTGACGCTACTTGGTGCTAATTTACAATGGAATAATACGTGGTATTTAAACCAGTTTAAAAGGTAAAACACTACCAGAACAAAACTTGAACTTAAAGACAGTTAATCCCAGGTCACACATAGGTGGCATATGAGAATACCACGACTGTTACAAAATTAATAAGGCGACTTCACTAGCCTATGGAGATTCAAGACACATCACTGGTCAAAATGCACAATCAGAGCAATAGCAAGCATTCGGAGGTAATACGGGATCATTTGGTACCTAAATATAACATTGTTATGACAGAATACAATGGCTCTCCTGGACTATGCAAAAATTCCACAAACAGAACAAAGTTTATGATATTATTGAATTCGTTGGAAGATTTGGAAAAGTGGTAGCAAATATAAGGTTTGTTATTTTGCGATACAGGATTTATGGTAATAGAACGATTATAGAAACCTTCCTTTCTTTGTGAAATTTGGATCAAACGAATAAAAAGCGGCATTCGTCTCGATGTCATATATATATTATAATTATTACATCTATTAATAAAACAAAATTAAAATAATATGATAAGAGGGATTGTACGGTCGAATCATATTGGATAAAAAAGTACTACCATTATTCCTCCAAACTGAGCCTCGGCTTATATTCAACGTCAGTAAAAAGCTGTACGGCTTGTATTCAACGTTAGTAAAGAGCTGTACGGCTTATATTCAACGTTAGTAAATAGCTGTACGGTTTATATTCAATGTCAATAAATAGCTGTATGGCTTATATTCATAGTGAACGGCTAGCTGTACCTTTTATAGTCAACGTCAATCAATAGCTGTAAGGCTTATATTCAAAGTTAGTTAATAGCTGTAACGTTTATAGTCAACGTCAAGAAATAGCGGTACGGTTTATACTCAAAGTTAGTAAATAGCTGTACGGCTTATATTTTAGGAAAACATTTGTCAGGAAAATCGCCGGTGTATGATTTCTAACTTAATTGTTGACTTTTGCAAACTTACATCCTTTACGACGTAGCATTGTGTTGGGGTTTTTTTTACCTAAGCTGATTCGGGTTTTCAGGCCATTGTTGTTGTTGTTGTCGTTTGTTCACAATTATTAGAATGTTAGCGTATCTTCTAAGCAGAAGTACCTCGCTCCTCATCCTCCTCTCCTCCTCACAGTCAGTCTCTCTGAAGTTGTGTGTGTGTGTGTGTGTGTGTGTGTGTGACTTGGATTTTTTTACGTGGCTTTAAAAAGTTTCAGTCATATCGCTACGATGTCTGCAGTGTGGCAGTTTATACTGATGTCTAGCACTGGGGCATCATGCCGCAGACGTGTAGCATGATGTCCTACCCAGTCAGTGTAAGGTCCGCTAAGAGCGATGCCATCTACGTACCGCCTTTTGGGAAAGTCTGCCCTCCTCTGAAGTGGTATTTGGGGATATTATCCACATGTGATAAGGTTCTTCCTGCTCTGAACTTTGGTCTTACTTTTTTTTTAAATTTGTACATGATTTAATGGGATAATACGACATTTTAAAGGGTAACTTTATATACTGCAAACAAAAAGTTAAACTGAAGAGGTGCGCGAAAAGAGGCATCACATGATCGATTGGTTTTATGTACGGCATAACAGCACAAGTAGGTTGTTTCTCGTACAGTCGAATGATATTAGGAAAAACAGTAGTACCCTCAAATTTCGAAAATTAGCCACTATCCACGGCTTCTATAATTGACATTTTCATGAGGTTGCTATAAGGATATATCAACCCAGAAAAACACATATTCACCGAGGCCAAA
Source organism: Megalonaias nervosa (assembly GCA_016617855.1). Taxonomy (NCBI): domain Eukaryota; kingdom Metazoa; phylum Mollusca; class Bivalvia; order Unionida; family Unionidae; genus Megalonaias; species Megalonaias nervosa. Next base: position 23,292 of record JAECUM010024305.1, read on the forward strand.
ACAATCGAAATCAAGTTCAACAATGTTGAATTATAGGACTTTCATGCTTTTAATACTCCTTTACCATAATTGTAATGAGGCAGCACTTTATAATTTTTAAATATGTTCCCCTCCCCCAGAAAGATGCATAAAAATGAGATTTTGCGTTGAATAGGGAAATGCGGACATAAATTCAAATCAATAACACGATAACAAGTACAAATAAACAAAACAAAACAACAACAACAACAAATCATATGTTCGGGAAAATATTTGTACTTTCTGCATGTTAATTTGTAGTGTTAAAATAGATTAATAGACAAAACGGACAGGATGATGGACCAAGCGGAAAATGAATCCAGTCAATGATTGAAATGTATGATGCACACTAGCAACGATGCCGTAGCAAAAACTGAGTCACAATCTACTAGCTCCGTTGAATAACATTATTCAAGAAGTTTGGCTTATGATATAGTTATTGATCACCTATACGATACAATACATTGGTATGTTTACAACAACCGTACTTTATCAGTCATGACAGATAACATTAGATTCCCACGGTAATTTGCTTTCCAAAAAAAGGCTTGCTGTACTATATTTGGATATTCTATGATACGTTATTGATTGTTGAATGGCATACCACTCGCACAGCAAGCTTAAGACTGCTTCTTAAGAGTTTGTCTAAAGAAGAAAGGAAAGTGTCACTGACATGTAAATGAGCTGTTATGTGCGATTCAAAGCAGGCCATATTTACTACGATATGTTTACGTTTCCAAATTAGGATACAATGTTCGCATATAACACACCGAAAAACGAGGCTGAAAAAAAACAACAAAAAAACAAAACAAATGTAGAGATGAACCAATATGGCTGACGATGTAATATCAAAATTTGTGTGAAGATAAACGCTTTTTTTTACACTTGTTTCTACACTGAAATTCGGCATTTTTTATTAAATAAGAGAACTAACTGATTTGTTTAAGGACAAAAATACAATCTCTTTAAACTTTCTCACTTTATGCTGAAAAAGCGCCGGATGTGATTCACAACCTGCTGCTCCACTGACACATTAATGAGTATTAGTTGCCCGTCGACGAAGGAGGCAGAGGTCAATCTGATCAAAATCAGACTGAGGTTGGGGTACTAATATTAAAAGACATGCACACTCGAACAGAAGTGTACGCTCTGACAAGCTAACCAACGAGATGACGTCAGGTGAGCTGTTCAAATCTTAGAGCACCTGGTGTGTACAAGTCTAGCAATTTAGCCAAGACAGCGGGTGAAGAATTAACCAATCAGAAAACTTCGAAGTCATATAGCAATAAACGATATTAAATTCCTGTTAGGGTTATTTTTGAGGCCAGTTTATTTCGATGGAAAGCATCAGCATAAGTTCGATAAGAAGTAAAGATTTAATGTATGTAAAAGATGTCTTGTAGATCAAAGGAACTTTGGAGTCTTTTGTAATTTGCCTTTTTGTTAGATATAGCAGTGATTAGATAATATAATAGTTTCCTTTCTTCGCTGATACAGGGTTTAGCCACTAGAATTACGTAAATAGTTCAGAATATCTGCTCATCTTCTAAACTGAAGTATGTTTTATTCCCAATGTGTGTGTGTTTGTGCGTGTGTGTGTGTATATATATATATATATATATATATATATATATATATATATATATATATATATATATATATATATGAGATCATTGTCAATGCGGGCTTACATTTGAATCCAACTCTATTTCTAAAATTTCAAGATGTATCCCGCATCATGGAGTGATTGCTTTGAACAAGCATTCGTGTCCAGTTATCGTTTAAAAATCTCAGATTTCCAATTCATCTTTCCAGATGGCATCGCGCTTTGCATCACTTTTTACAAGGTTTCATGTCTTTGATGAGGAAAGCATGGATAATAATCATTGTTCTTGACAATACGACATTAATAGGATTAAAAAATTCATGATATACTGATCAGAAGATCCCAGCATATAATTAGATCCCGTTATGGGCAATAGTTAAATCGCAGGCAGTTTAGACATATTTAACTACAGGCAACATAGAAACTTTGTACACGAACATTGCCAGACAACTTCATGAAGTCATAAATTCCTGAGTCCATATTACAGAGTATTGAAAACCCCGTCAAGTAATACACTTTGACATGTATCAATTTCCGAATGTGTGTAATGACATAAGTAAGCAAATTTTGTCATGCATTCGAATATGCGCATTAGATTAATATGTAAACTTGTACCATCTCCAGAAGTAGTGTACAATCAAATGTACACGTGAAAATGTGCACTCTTTGCGAATCACAGCATGTGAACGCATAGCAAATTACATGTATACACGAACATATCTTTCAATTTCTTTGACAATTTTGCCAGTTTATATACAATGATAGGTGTTATATTTCAGCTAAGTCAAATTTGGTCTATAAGTCCCTATCATGGAAATTGTGCGTTATCGACAGCTTTTTCTTTAACACATACAAACATTTATATGTGCCTGTCTAACGTATTAAGTGTTCTCTTACGGGTCGGTATGGTATTAATGGCGCGATGGATCGATGAGCGGATTGATAAATGGATGGTTTGGTCGATTATTCATATGTCATTAGCTTGAATAAAACCTAAATAGTATGAAAATATTCTTTGTAAAAGAAATTTGGGTTAATAAATGAAAGCAGTGCAGATTTACATATTTAAAATCAAATGTTATGAAGTTTATCGTGACTTTTTATTTCCTCGGTGGAAATGGAAAATAAAGTAATAGAGTAAAGATGGCTGGGGTTCAGACTACACGGGGCTCCTGTCAATAACGACACACCTTTTAATCAAACGGTGGACAAATAACTCTGACGCACAGGTAAAGAGAAAATAAGACTGAACTTAAAACTGGATATATGTCTTCTCGATATTAAAATATCAAATTTTATTTCCGTCGATAAGTCTAAGAAAATTTAATGAGTGCCATGGTAGATGGACAGATGGATAGATATAGGGAAAAAAAATGGTAAGAAGAAAAAAATTAACGTGCGTGGAAAATGAAAAAAATGCCTTCCGTCTCCTCTCATCTGGTAAGCAAATACATCCGTTAATGAAATTTTGAAATGTATGATAAATTTCCCGCCTTTATGTCGAACATTTACAAGAATTTCAGGTCCCATTTTTTACTTTTGTGTACGCGTGTGTGTGTGTGTGTGTGTGTGTGTGTGTGTGCGTGTGTGTGTGTGTGTGATCCTGAGGTAAAAAAGAGGCTACAATAGCTTCGTCAATGTTTGGTAATTGCTTATCATTGTGGAGTACTAATGTAAACCCATTTTTCTACCTGTGTACAGAGTCGTATTATTTCATTATTGGTATTCTTCAATAACCAATGCTTAAACTATTACTTACAAGATACGCTAGTGTTGTATATTTATTAACGTTTAAATAACAGCCATTGATTGTGAAATAACTAGCGGCTAATTGTAGTACAGAATCACGACCTCTAGTGATGTACAATATATCTTGGGGTCGTGCCAAAGTGTCGAGTATAAAGAATAATGGACATACTTTAAGAAAGGGATTTCTTCCTCACTGACAAATGCACAAGTAATGTTCTTTAGTTAAGAATAGGGGCGTATTGCTGTGGGAACGCGTGGGAACGGCGTTCCTTTACATTTCTTGCACATTCCCAAACAGGCTGGAGACTTATCGTTCGTTCCAAGCAGGGATAAATCTCGTGTACAATATTGCTGTAAGTACTTTGTTGTGTTTATTTTTTTGTGTGTGTGTGTTTTTTTTACCCAGCTCATATCCATATGTACCAAAGATCTCCAGCTCTAGACCAGTATATTCTATTTACCAAGCTCTACATTTCCAGAGCGGACACACAAAAAGGTCATAGTGTTTGCAAATTCGAAAATAGATAGGACGTGCATGACGTTATCCCATGTCAAAATCCGAACAACGGGAGCTGTAAATGAATCACACAAGCACATTACTCCTACAGATGACGCTTCTATGCTAGGGACTTGATTGACTAATATACGTATGGAAACTCCATCTTATTAAACATCCAGTCACTTCAAATTTCTATATACTCGTGCTCAGTTCTATATCTCTTGGTATTTGCCCAGCCGTGTTGCAACTTTTACCGTGGAGTAACCATATGAGCCGCGACATTATTTTGAGCTACGTGTGTTTGAAACGTGTTTTCAGTTCCGCATCTAAAGATTTATGTTTTACTTTCAGTATTCATTGATCCTAAATCAGTTCTATAAAAAGACTAAAGTTGCAATTCGTCCCTGTACCTAAAACAGACTTTATTCATTAATCCTAAATCATTCTATAAAAAGACTAAAGTTGCAGTTCTTCCCTGTACCTAAAACAGCTGTTATTCATTAATCCTAAATCAATTCTATAAAAGGACTAAAGTTGCAATTCGTCCCTGTACCTAAAACAGTTATTGTTCAATAATCCTAAATCAATTCTATAAAAGGACTAAAGTTTCAATTCGTCCCTGTACCTAAAAAGTTCTTATGATATACAACAGATACAAAAAAATACCTTGATATATCGAGTTGCGACCTTAACTTTAATGATAGAACTCCAATCATGGAATGCATCACGTCGTTTAGTGAAAATATATAAGAATATCCAGTTTGATAGGACGCGATATCGAACGCGAGAAACCTTCTAGTGATTATATATAGTTATACCTCATCCATTAATATCAAATAGTTGTAAAGTATAGAATGGAAGTTAAAGTATAATGGACAGTTCAACATGTTAAACCGTTACACTAGTTTTTAAGATAGAACCTTCAAAGCGACACGCCTGCTAAAGTGGGGCTCTACAGTTTCGTATTGGTGGAGGATTATAACGTCAAGGTTTTGGCGATGTTTGTGAAATAACAGCAGCAAGAAACAGAGAACGGTTTGCAAATCAGTTCTTGAACATAGTAACTTAAGCACACCACACCACATGGAAGAAAATACGAGGGCAAAGCTACTAAAAAAATGGAAGCTAAGTACAGGATTCAAAGAAGTCATTAGGACTAGTGGGGGTTTGTTTTTTGGTTTTTTTTGTTTGTTTTTTTTTGTTTTTTTGTTTTTTGTTTTTTTTTGTTAGGTCAGACTTGCCGCAATTGTGAGCCTCTCCAGCTGGTTTCGTAGCTCCATGTAATTTTGCTGAAGTAAAATGTTCATACATTTGAAAGTAAAAATAATCCAGCTCCGCCATTTACCAATCTGGAATGTTGTTATAACAAATGCCATCAAGCTGAAAACAAGCAGCAAACACTAGTACTTTGTTGTGTACACTTTCCAGACTTCTTTGTTTAAAAAAAATGCACTTGATGTAAAGTATTGTCGAGAAACTATTTTGCCTAAACTAAATTTGTTTCGCAATAAGTATTTATGAAAGAGAGTTGTAGTAGATCAGCAGTAATTACATATTCGATTGCAGAGTTCAGGATAATTGTTCACACTGTTTAGCGTTTGCTCTTCGTAACGAAAACTTGTAATACTAAGTAACTGCCATACAACCAATATACAATGTATATGTAACGTAATAGTACACATATAAGATTCAGTACTCTTTACAAAATTGCAACGAACTGGATGTCTACATGCTTCCAAGATTAGAATATTGAATAAAACGTAATCATTCTTGCTGAAACTAATTAATATCCCTTAGTATTTTGTCGTAATAACCATGTCACTACAAGTAATAAATATGTAAAACACTAGCAATTGTAGCCCTCAAGTTTGATAAGAGTACAAACTTCAAGTTTGATAAGAGTACAATCTTCAAGTTCGATAAGAGTACAAAATCTTCAAGTTTGATAAGAGTACAATCTTCAAGTTTGATGAAAGTACGGTCTTCTAGTTTAATAAGGGTATAAAATCTTTTTGTTTAATAAGAGTGCAATCTTCAAGTTTTTTGGTAAGAGTACACTCTTCTAGATTAATAAGAGTACAATCTTCAAGTCTGATAAGAGTACAGACTTCTAGTTTGATGAGAGTACAATCTTCAAGTTTGATAAGAGAACAGTCTTCTAGGTTAATAAGAGTAGAATCTTAAAGTTTGATGATAGTACAGTCTTCTAGTTTGATAAGAGTACAATCTTCAAGTTTGATGAGAGTACAATCTTCTAGTTTGGTAAGAGTACACTCTTCTAGGCTAATAAGAGTACAGTCTTCTAGTTTGATAAGAGTACAGTCTTCAAGTTTGATGAGAGTACAGTCTTCTAGTTTGATGAGAGTACAATCTTCTAGTTTGGTAAGAGTACACTCTTCTAGGCTAATAAGAGTACAGTCTGCTAGTTTGCTGAGAGTAGTCTTCTAGTTTGATGAGAGTACAGTCTTCAAGTTTGATGAGAGTACAATCTTCAAGTTTGATGAGAGTACTTTCTTCTAATTTGATGAGAGAACAGTTTTCACGTTTGATGAGAGTACAATCTTCAAGTTTGTTTAGAGTACAATCTTCAAGTTTGATAAGAGTAGAAACCAAGTTCGCTAGAGTTTCATAATATTTGCTTCCGAACATTATTCGGCCACAATTTTAGAAACAAATTATTCAAATACTAAGACTTGTTGTAGCTAGACTTAGGTACTGAAAACTACAGTGGAACACTGCCGGAAGTTGCTAATTCATTGTTTGATGGATATTTACAGAACATAAATATAGCGCATGAAACGGAAAGACGGACGGACGGACATGAGAAACTGCCCTCAACAGAATATGATGAGCAGTAAAAATCAACGTGCATGGAAAATATAAAAGCAGCAATCGTCTCAGCCCACTTCCTAAGCAAACAAATGAAAAAGTTAATGAAATGTTAAAATTTATTATAAATGTTCTGCTTTTTTTAAGTACGTTTGCAAACAATATAAGTTCTATCTTTGCACTTGTGAGTGCGTTCATGTGTGCATGTGTGTTTGCATTATAATGTAAGAATTACTACAGTACCTTCAAGAACGATTCGAAGATGTGTTCATATCATGGTGGGGAATGTAATGCAACTCCTTTTCTCCACGAATGTGTGTGTGTGTGTGTGTGTGAATGTGTGTATATATATATATATATATATATATATATATATATATATATATATATATATATATATATATAGTACGTATGCTGTATCAATGATATACCACGAGATGTATAAATTTTTCATAAAAAAGAAACGAGGCTTGCCGAGTTTCCTTTTAATGAAAAATTTATACAACGAGTGGTATATCACTGATACAGCGTACATACTATACATATATTTTATTTATATCGCATACAAATACATATATTTGCCATTTGAATGGAGTTAGATTGACGAGAGGCAACTATGTATTGACTGGGTGAATGAACTCACATCCCTGCCGAGTGCGTCCGCTACAAATGTAGTTCTGTCTTTCTGGTGTTATTCACAATCGCCTTTTCATATTGATAAGTTGATTATTGTCATTTCTTAGTTTCTATTTTTATTCACATTGATTAAATCAATGTAAGTTACACTTATGATTTATACATGAACGATAGTTTTAATGAAGAAAGTAAAGTACTAGGCCAACAGACAGATATATTCTTGAATACTGAACGCTCATCAATGCATTGACGTACAGGCGCCAAGGAAATTAGCGTGGAGTAGAATCTAAGTAAAACGACGAGCCAAAAAGAGGTAATTAAAATATTTTAATTAATTTAAAGTTGACCTAAGTCATTATTCTGCTTTAATTAACATTACTACCGATCATAAATTTGTTTCTCTCTCTCTCTCTCTCTCTCTCTCTCTCTCTCTCTCTCTCTCTCTCTCTCTCTCTCTCTGTTCCTTTGGTCGCTTTGAGTTAACATTTACCATCACTCTTCATAGGTCCAGAGACGTTGTGGTATTACACAAGCGAAAACCCTCTATTCTCGTCATTTCATGGATTTTCGCCATTATCTTGATACGATGGTCAACAGAGAGAAAAATGGGGGGATAATAATAATCGATTTTTAGAACCTTATAATAGGCTTAAGAAACAACAACAACATGAAGAAAGCCTTACAAATATTACATATGTGTTCCCCGTAACCAAGACATTTACCTTACTGTGTCGACCTGCAATTGCAACTTTGTATCATTGATTATATAAACACTTTAGATAGGTCCCAAGGGAAGTGTAAACATACCGTCATGAAGAACGATATTGTGGCTTACTTGGTGCAATTTTAGTTTCAAGGTTTTTATCCAGCCCAATTTGTTTTTCTCTCTCACCCCAGATTTTTCTCTCACTCCACATTTCTCCATATTTTGTCCCTTGTGCATGAGAGGGGAGGGGGAAACTGAAAAGAAAGGATTGCGATTAAATTCATTTACAAAATGGGGATTATTATTACTTTTTATCGTTATTTTCATACGTCACTAATGATTAATGAGTGGAAATTCATCATTGATCTATAGGAATAGACCCAACAGCACACAGTTCCAAGAATGTTTATGTATGCGTATTATTGCGCCATGGGAGGATAACAATTTGATATACCAATAGTACTGATATATCAAACTGCTTTATACCAACACTTTAAGGATGAAATATTTAAAAAATTTAAACTTTATGTATAACATGTGCAAATAATTTTCAAGTTTGATATTTTCAGGACTCGGCTATGCATATTTTAACTGCATGTGTCATGTGTAACAATGACCACTCCGGTGGCCTAAGTGGTTAGAGCATCCGCCTCGGTCGAACCCCAGTCGAGCCATACCAAAGACCTATAAAAATGATACTAGTGGCTGCCTCGCTAGGAACTCAGCATTAAGAGCTTAAGTGTTAGGTCTGGTCGGCCTGTGTCAGGATAATGTGACTGGGTGGGACATGATGCGACATATCTGCGGCATGATGCCCCAGCACTAGACATCACCATATGCTCCATCACTGCAGTCATCGTAGTGATATGATTGAAAAATTGTTAAAGCTACGTTAAAAATCCAAAACACACACACACACACACACACACACACACACACACACACACACACGTATTATAACAACATGTGTTGAATTTGCAAACAATAATTTTTTAATGTACACTTAACTTTTGCTAAGCATGGCATTGCATGAAATTATTTTGTGTTCCTGTATAAGCGCAACACTACAATAAATGCTCAAATAAAGATAATTTTATTGAATGTGCAATAAAAATTTCAATATTTCAATCTCACTTGACAGACAATAACAGTGAGTAGTGGGGTGGGGAGGCAAAAAGCATAACTCAGTATTCGAAAACCAATCTCATGAACAAGTGGGACTAACGTATTCCTCTTTTTTTCTTTTTTAAGAAGCAGAAACAGATAAAAACAATCGGAGCTAATTCAATGAATACATTAGAGTTTAAATGACTTTATTTTATACAATAAATGTAAGGGTTTCAAAATAAAAGAGAGGCGTGATGCATATCTAAGACCAACACAGAAATAGACTACTAATTTTAGACGAATTATTGCAAAGATTGAAGTTTGTAATAAATGTGAAACATGATTTGGACAGGAAATTTATTTTGGGGGAAAGCTGACAAGTGATCTCCAAAACGCGAAAATATAAGACTTCATCTGATTTCCTGATCAATTTAGCGATATTGTCACCTGAATATGATCCCTAAGCAGTCACTGTCACACTTTCACTTAGGACAGTGGAGATCTGATTATATTGAGATTGTTGTCTATTAGGCCTCCATTTCATCCATTTAAATCCCGTGATGTGGATTTATTCTACTTAACATGTGATTTTGTGTGTGTGTGTGTGTGTGTGTGTGTGTGTGTGTGTGTGTGTGTGTTGTAACGTATATGTAATTTAATTACTTGTGTGTTAGTTTTAAATTCTTTTTTATTTTATTTTTATTTCATTGGAAGTTATTATAATGATAATTTTATTCACTGGATTTGACTTTTTTCTGAAAATTCAGTCTTCTGTTTTCACCTGATTAGAACGCAAAAGTGTTGCTTTATTACTATTTTTAGTTCACCTTGGTTGAGAAGTTTGTAAACATTGAGTGAAAATGATTGGTTATTACCAAGGTCATGTTCGGCCCACGTGTTAGCTATGTTGTAAACAGCCTTTTTTATTATTCATTTCCAGCGTGAGAATCTGATTCTTAGATAGGGCTATTCTAGGCTACGTGCTAAATGGCATTTTTTTACTGCGCTGTTCAAATTAGTGATCACGTAGCCCCATCACATGAGCCATCATGTGATCTAAAATCGTGGGTTAAAACAGACGTTTTCTAGTAGATTCGTCAGTCATAAAATAATACATTCGGAGCTCAGAGGTATTTTGTGTTGTTGCCAGTTGAGTTGAAATTGTTATTTAATAATTTCTATTCTCTGGAAAACATACGTAAGTGCTCTTCTTCATAAAATTCTTGGACAAAGACATTCAGTGGAAATTATTTGGGATTCTAAAGCCGGAATATTATTCTTGTTTCACAGAACTCAACGAGAAACTGTTAACACATCAGTACAATACTGCATTCATCTGACGTTATCGTCCTCCATATTGGAACTTCACCGGGATTCGAACTTGGATTCATTTAGAACTTTGTAGTGGTAGGACTTATATTTTTAGATTTAAGGATTAATTTTTGGATTATATTCATAAACCGTAAGTCCTATTTCATATTTTTACCTTGTTTTCTAGGGAAATAAATTATTTTGTTAAATTTACAAAGCTTGTTGACTTCACTCTTTTGTTTTGTTACTTTTGAACGAGCCTACACGTCAAAACAATATATATATATATATATATATATATATATATATATAGAGAGAGAGAGAGAGAGAGAGAGAGAGAGAGAGAGAGAGAGAGAGAGAGAGACTATAAGTGATTCTCACTCAGTATTTATGATATGATCACACATGGTAGTTTTGAAACTCTGTTAGATCTCACACATTTCTTCAGTACAATATAAAAGGCCTGTAAGAGTTTGAGATTTTCTTACCATGTGGTGCGCCATTAAGCACTATACATGAATACATAACAATGTATCCCTATCTGCCCGTTTGAAATAATGTTATAATAATGATATAATGTTGTCCACCTCGATAGCTGAAGGCAATAAAGGAACATACATTAACGCAAATATTAAAAACAGTATAGGTCTGTGTGGACCATATCTCTCTGTCTATTGTATAATGCTATTCTCTTGTCGACGCTAAGCAAAAGAACTAACTTTCTGATTTTCGCATGAAATTATAATGTAAAGAAGAAAGTGATGGTGTTTTGGGGTTTTTGGTTATGATGAGACAAAAAAGAAACAAGATAATAAATATAAACAAACCCCAGTATTAAAATGGCATTTATTCGAAAGTAGCCGTCAGAGACCAATATGGATAGTATACTTTTAATTGGGTTGGGGAATGGCTGCATGCAAGAACTAGTCTCATCAATCGGTCAGGACTCTTTTGCACTTATAATTCGACTGTGACCTTTTGCATATGAACAAGATGAAAGAAAGAAAAAAGTTAAAGAAAAATAAAACGATTTTACAGCACTTGATACATGTATACCTAATAGATCTCGGGGCATGTTCTTTGTATTTTTCCTTCCTGATGTTGTCCTGTTGTTTGTTCTTTATCTGATGTAACCTGACCGCCTAGCATTGACTACTCAAACGTGTTTTGGTAAATCTCTCTGTAAAGATAACACCAATCTATATATAGCATGAGGGGAAACAAAATATACAGTTATCGACATTTTCTTTAATATGCAAATATTACTACACCATGCTTTCAACACGTCGCAGCGTAAAACTTTATAAAGTTGCCAATCGATATGTAAAGTGTAAGGTCCGTGAGGAGGGAGGCAATCTAAGCACCAGGCTCATAGTACTTGAAAGTCAAAGGGACATATAATAAACTCTTCTTATATAATGTACACATACAATATCAATTATGATAAAAGTTGATATAATGTCATTGTTATATGATGTAATGTCATAGTTATTTGAAAGAAATAATTCAAATATACAAATATAATGTGAACTATGGCAAAACGTTACTCAATGCCCTCAGACGTGGTATGATGGCAGTATCAACGTCTGATAAAGTGCTGCCCGCTCTGAACTTTGACCTTTCTTTTACATTTTTTTGACATGATATTATGATAAAGTAATTAATATAAATACATATAATATGTGGTCAGTTAAGTTAATTCAGTGGGTGGCAAAATGGTGCTCGCCTTTACAGATCACATCCATCTCACCTAAGTCAGAGTGGGTTCAAGTCGCTAGACCAATGTGGGTGTGTGAGAAAGCTTGCCAGTAGTTTCTTGTAGGTCGGTCGTTCTCAGGAAAGTTTTCGCGAGTTGTTCCTCTATCAGTTGTTCTGGCCGCCATGTGTACCCTATCTTGCGCTAAGAATTGGCGTTAAACCCGAACAACAACACCACTTCTAAGGGTAGTTTCATATGCTGGCAATAATTAATAAAGATAAATGAAGAGGTGCTCGAAAAGGGGGATATTACACAATCGATTCCTATTGGAAAACAAAAGTAATATACCTTAATTATTCAAACAAGAGTCATGGCTTATTTGAAACATTAGTAAATTATTATTTCGTTTATTATGAGTACAAATTTTTTTCAAGTAAAAAAATCCAAAATAGGCTTCATGATTAATTGCTTGTGTTTCAGGAGGATAAGATATTCATAAAAAAAAATTCTTTTGTCTTCTACGATCTTCCACTTATAAATGGGCTCCTTTTATTTTCTCCGATACTGTGTTTTACAATTTGATTATAGTTTATAGTTCAGAATAACTTCTGAGAAAAGTATATATATATATATATATATATATATATATATATATATATATATATAGAGAGAGAGAGAGAGAGAGAGAGAGAGAGAGAGAGAGAGAGAGAGAGAGAGAGATGTGTCTAATTTGAATGGCTGACTTAATTTAAGGGACATGATCAAGTGGACTTATTAAAGCCCGGCCTTCGGCCTTTCGAGATTTTAAACTAGTCACCGTTTAAAGTGTTACAGGAGAATATGCTATTGTCACTGGTTTAAAACCCGTTGCACATATGGCGAGACATTGAGAAAATTTTTATCCCGAAGTACCTTTGGCGTCTTGGAAATAACGTCCGGCTACGCACCATGGTGGCAATGCATTTTGCTTCAGTTTCACAAGGTCTTGTGCCCGGGATCAGGAAAGCATGGATAATAATGAATGTTCATGACAATCGTGGGACATCAACATGATTGAAAATATATCCCGAAATCATAAGCAGACGTTCCCAGCTTATAATTTGATTTTGTCATGTTCTAATAATTTTGGTGCGTGTAATTTAGTCGCACATCACTACAGGCTATATCGCAGCTCCATACAAGAATATTCCCCCCCCCCCAAAAAAAATAAAAAAATTCAAAATTCTAGGAGCCATATTATAAAATATTGAAAACCCTGGCAAGAAGTACCCCGTTCACATGCACCAAGTTACATTTGTGTCTAATTAAACAAGTACCGATATATCAATTTTGATATGTATACGGATTTGCAGACGTATGTCAGTTTGCATGGTGTGTAAATCTGCATGTGTACGGATCTGCAGGCGTTTGTCAGTTTGCATGGTGTGTAAATCTGCAATATCTCCAGACGTAATGCAAAAGAAAATTTACAAGTAAATATTTTTGCACTTTTGAAAATTTCAGCAAATTAACTCATAGTAAAATATACACACTGCTGTACTTTATTTATTTCTTTAAAAATTTTGAGAAAATTATATATAGTGATTTATTTGTAATTTAGCTTAATCAAATTTGAACGAGAAGTCTCTTTGAAAGTAGCTACACGTTTATGCCCGCATGGAAAGAAAAGGGAGATAAGAAAGAGTAATTGGGTTCAAAGAAGACAGGGGCCTTATCAAGGTAGTATAGGTAATGAAACTTTGGTACTGGATGTAATATCAAACTTTGAAGTCAAACATATGCCACATGTCCCTGAGATTTATTGCATATGACCCAAGTCCTATCAATGTTACGTTCAGTACCAATTATATGTGTTACGTATATGTAATTTGATTACTTGTGTGTTAGTTTTAAATTCTTTTTTATTTTATTTTTATTTCATTACATGTTATTGTAATGATGATTTTATTCATTGGACTTTACTTTTTCTGAAAATTCAGTTTTCTATTTTAACCTGAAAACAACGCAGCTCGATTGCTACATTTTATTTTTAGCTGACCTTGGTTCGGAGATTCGTAAACACTGAATGAAAACCATTGGTCGTAATCAAGGTCATACTTTGCTTGCGTGATCGTTCTATTTTGTAAACACTGCTTTGCATTTAATCTTATGGTAAAGATTTGTTCAGTAGAGTTAAGTTCTTCCATTGCTTACGTGCTAAATTTCATATTATTTTACTGCGTCGTTCCCATTAAGTGACCACGTGAGCCATCATGTGATCTAAAATCGCGGGTTAAAACAGACATTTTGTAGAGATTTTTTCAGTCGTAAATATATACCTTCAGGCTCAAGGTATTTGTCTTGCTGTTGCCATTTGAGTTGATTTTTGTATTTAAAATAATTTATTCACCCTGGAAAATACTTGTGATCATCAAATTTTTGGACAAAGACATTCAGTGGAAATTATTTGGAATTCTAAAGCCGGAATATTATTCTTGATTCATAAAATTCAACAAGGAATTGTTGACACATCAATACAAGGTAGATTATAGAAGACGTCATCGCCTTCCATACTGGAACTTCACCGGGATTCGAACTTGGATTTATTTAGAACTTTTTAGTGATAGGACTTATATTTGTAGATTCCATGATTAATTTTTGGATTATATTCACAAACTGTAAATCCCTTTTCACATTTTTACCTTTTTTTTCTAGGGAAATAAATTATTTTTGTTAAAATTTACAAAGCTTGTTGGCTTCACTCTTTTCTTTGTTACTTTGAACGAGCCTATACAAGTAACATGTGTCCAATCCATACAGCAATTAAGATCGGTCTAAAGAGTAAGCTATATTGATAATATTTAGTAAGTCTTGAAATCTAAGGATTGGAATAACTCGGAAAAAATAAGAGAAAAAGGTGAAACTCAGACTGTATCTATGTTTTACCCATATTAAGGTCAAATTTGGCTTCCTTCTAATCATTTAAATGTTTATAGAACGCATGAGACATAAGGATGGACACGAGAACTATTGATTTTTATAGTTTCGATTATCATGTAAATGTGTATGTTAGTGATGATAAGCTGTGTCATTTAACGAAGCAAGTTAAAACAATAAATGTATCGATTTTCTTTGTGACATGGTATCGCCATATTGAACGTTTTAGGAAAGGACAAAGAAATTAGAAGATAATTAATTTACAATACGCAAGTATAATCGTGTTCATTGTGCTTTAATTATCTAAGAATGTAAGATGCAAATGTATATTACTGTTGAAAGGGTACATTCTTAGTCAACTTATAGAACTGTTACTCAACATTCATGCTTATGGTATAGGCCTGTTCGATAAGGGTTGTTACCGCCCCTGACAATAGACTCCCTTGAAGAGCTCTGTGGTCTAGCCTGGTATCTGGAACAAAGTGTTAGAGTTGGATCAGTTTATAAGCACTCCAGAAGTCCGGTGGTGATACCAAAGTTTCATAAGGACATGTGCAGTGTACTGCCATAAGTGACCAAGATTAGTTCATATCAGCACACTGATGTACAGCACCTCAAAGACAATGGCTTAGGTCTTCATGAGAGAGATTCGCACCATTGTTCAGTAAGGTAGAACCTCCCTGAAACTGTATTTTCCTATCACATTGTCGACTTTTGTAGTTATCGACATTGAAATGGAATGCATTTTTGCAATAAAACATGGTAGTGGTCCCATCAAAACTTTAAGTTTGAGTGCGCTATTCGTTATACAAACAACTGCCTAAGTACCTGTCACAATAAATGTGGAACATAGCACCTGTCATTGTTTCTTTAGTGTGTCCACCTATATGCATCTGGACAGGCATATTGCAATTTGCTGCCAAAATCACTGTGAGCTATCAGGCTTCAGTACCCCTAGGAAAAATGTTATCAGTTGTACAGATCCAAAGTACCATTTGTTTTAAATACCATTCATTAGTCAACTTTGCTGCCTTAAATTTGTCAAATTTAATTTTATAACTTGTATGAAAATTTAATTTTTCAATAAAATTTAGTTTTTAAAATTTAAATGTTTATTTAAATTTCCATTAAAATTTAATGTATCCATATTTTTAAATTTTAAACATATTTTCAGACAGGCCTTATCATGTATTACAATTATAGGTTTTTACTGCATTGAAAAATTCCTATAATTAAGGAAGATATAGCAAATTTAGTTTTGGTTTCTCAAGAACACTTGAACCACAACTTGCACCCTGTGGAACACCAGCGCTGCACACTTTCTGACAGCTGTCACATGTCTTGTTTGCAAGGAAAATCCAAAAGACTTCATGCATAAAGGTGAAATAGGTGTGGCATGCAAATATAAAAGTTTGACTAAAATTGGCCATAAAAATTGGGCCTGTCAGGAATCAGGTCACAATTAATAGTTCCAGTTCAGTACACACGAATGTAGTCCCAGTCTATTTTTAGAGCACGTTTTCCTGTCTCCGTTTGGTGGTGATACAAGAGTTACATTTAAGCATTCTTGGTATGGATTTAATGGCAATTGTTTATTATTTAGAATATGAGCTTATGGTGTGGTTGTCTGTGTGTGTTTCGGCGACAGTGTACAGTGAGTAATAAGGTCTTGGTTATGATCCGGAAGTGAAATCTGGTGTTCCATTGCACGCTGGTTTGTTTACAGTCCATCCTTTCAACAAAAAATGCCGGTGAACCTTTGACAAGAACTTCACCGTGAAGTCATTTTTGAAGGTATGTTAGAATAACATATGATTTGTATTGATTGTCACACAGTGGAAAGTTCAGTGCTAAGAAACAAATGTAGAGAATATATAGTAAAACTAATTGTGTTCTATGTCCATTAGTATAAGTCATGCAATATATTTTCTTCCTTTTTGAATAATATATTGTGTGCCTGCAAAAGAAACCAATAAATTTGAAAAACCCGAAAAGACATTAAATACGGGATCTGTTCAACTCTAAAGACAAGTAGCATATAATGTAATGTATTCTTTAGAAACAAAATATATTCAGTCAAGGAGGAGTTCGTTTTTGATACCGGGAGAAAAAACAAATATTGTATATCTTATCAAGAGAGGAAAATATAGAAAAAGACAGAAAAGAAAGTGGGAAAACACATATAGAAGGGTTTCTGTATTTCTGTGTGCAGCACAATAAAGTCGTAATTAAAAAAATAACAACACCCCGTGTGTCATTTGGGAGCGGAAATTATGCAATGGAAATAAAGGCAGTTATCATGGAGTAATTATTGTTAAGAAGCACTTTATGTGGATAATGCTGGGTCACGATTCATTTTATTCCTGCTTGCTGATCCTCATATTTTGAAGGTGAAGAGGAAAGCCACGATCGAACCACCAATCCAAACAAAGGACTTCCTCTCAACGGGAGAAATCATATTGATCTTCAATTTCTGAGAATCCAGTAAGGAGCTGATATCCTTGTTCTTACGGTAGGCGATTCCGTGAAACATGGCAAAACTGCCATAAAATATAGTGTTGTCATAAAGGTCTCTTCTCATGTCTACATGACATAATATGATGCTGTTCTACGTAGTTCCGTGAACACCTGCTAAATTCAATATCCAGGGATGAAGACTGAATAACTGGCAGTACTAATTCAGCTACCACAGTAAACCTATGCAAACATTAGGATATTAAAAATTAAATAACTTCAAATTTCTGAATGATAATGATGAAAACTTATATTTATTAGAATAGATAGAACCTTGATGACACCTTCTATGTAGAAAAAAAAAAAAACATGAGCAGAAACATTTTCTGAATCTACACGTGTTTTCACTTCCGCACCAAAG
>JAECUM010024310.1:0-11341 GCA_016617855.1 Megalonaias nervosa
TATATATATATATATATATATATATATATATATATATATATATATATATATATCATCATCATCATCATCATCAGTCCCGTAGTCTGGTAGACCGTTGGGGCACCGCATGAGACCGGACAACCATCTTCCTCCATTCCTCTCGATTTTCCGTCTTTCTCAGTTAGTCGCTCAGTGTCAAGTCTGTCCACTCCTGAATGTTGTCTTCCCACCTCTTTCTCTGCCTGCCTCTCTTTCTTCTTCCTTGTACAGTACCTTGTAAGATTGTCTTTGCAAGTCCTGATGATCGTGAGACATGCCCATACCATTGCAGTTTACGTTTTTTCGCTGCGGTCAGGAGGTCTTCGTGAGGCCCAATGGCTTGTCTGATCCTTTGCCGTATTTCTTCATTGGTGACACGGTCTTTGTATGAGACGCCGAGGATCTTTCGGAAGCATCTCATCTCTGTGGCCTGTATCCTTTTCTCTAAGTCAGCTGTTATGGTCCATGATTCACAGGCGTAGAGAAATATGGAGATCACCAGTGAGTGCATCAATCTGACCTTTGAACTGAATGTGATGTTCTGGTCGCTCCAGATAGGCTTCAGTTTTGTCAGCGCTGCTGTTGTCTGCGCAATCCTGGAGAGTACTTCATGCTTCGATCCTTCATCTGTTACAATTGCCCTCAAATACTTGAAGCTGTGGACTGTTTCTAGCTTTGTACCTTGGACCCTGATGTCAGTGCTGATGCCCTTGGTGTTGTTGGAAATCATTTTGGTCTTCTCTGCACTGATTTCCATGCCGTAGGCTGCAGAGGTTTTGTCGAGGCTCTCTACTAAGCTAGCTAGTTCTTGCTCATTTCCTGCTAGTCCATCAATGTCGTCGGCAAAACGTAGGTTGGTGACTGCTCTGCCTCCGGTGCTGACTGTCCCTTCATGCTTTTCAAGTGCGTCAGCCATGATTCTCTCGAGAAAGATGTTGAATAGTGTGGGAGAGAGCAGACAACCTTGTCTGACTCCGACTGTCGTTCTGAACCAGTCCCCTATGCTGCCGTTGAAGTATACTGCACTGGTGGCCTTGTCATCCAGGTGCTCTATTACTGTAGTGAGGTTGGCATTGATGTTGTACAGTTTCATGGTCGCCCACAAGGCTGCATGCCATACCCTGTCAAATGCTTTCTTGAAATCCACGAGGACGTGGTACAGATCTTGCTGGTGTTGGAGGTACTTCTCACACAATATCCTGAGGTTGAAGATCTGCTCTGTTGTGCTGCGCCCTGCTCTGAAACCTGCCTGCTCCTCGGCAATGATCTTTTCAGCTTGTGGCTTTAGTCTGTTCAGCAGTATCCTCAACATGACTTTGCTTGGATGGCTGATAAGACTGATTGTACGGTGGTTTTGACACTGTTGCAAGTTGCCTTTCTTGGGGAGGGTGATGATCAGTGATTGGGCATACTCCTGTTTGCCAGATCTTTTTGCAGATGTGTGTGAGGGCGCTAATCATTGCTTCTCCCCCTGCTTGGACCAGTTCTGCTGGGATGTCGTCCACTCCTGCTGACTTCCTCCTTTTCAGTGATCTCACTGCTGCTTCTACTTCTTCACGTAGGATAGGGTGGTTGTCATTGTTAGTTGTTGGAGGGACGTTCAGTACCTCTGGATCTATTGTGGTTCGGTGGTTGAAAAGTTCTGCACAGTACTCTGTCCATCTTTTCAGAATGTCTTTTTCTTCTGTGAGGCAGTTTCCGGCTTTGTCCTGCAAGGAGGTAACTCGCCGTTGTTTTGTGCTGTCAGATCTTGGACCAGTTGGTACGCTTTCTTGCTGTTGTTCCTTTTCAAGTTTCCTTCAATGTCTTTGGACTGTTTTTCTATCCAGTTCTCTTTTGCTTTTTTCATGCTTTTCTTGACTTCCCGGTTGACTGCCTTGTACTGCTCTGCCCCTTCTGTATAATTCTTTTTCTTCTTCAGAAGATATATATATATATATATATATATATATATATATATATATATATATATATATATATATATGAATTTATGATTTTAATGATCATGTTTTCATTTTACATGACAAAACAATTAAAAAGCTTATTCTTTTTTTTTAACAAAACAGCTGTATTTGTCACAAATAATATATATTATATCATTCACAAGACATATATATGACGCAATAATAATTATAATTACATGGAAAGGTGTCTTGTGAATGACACAAAATATACATAAAACAAACTAGTTCTTCTATAAACGTGAAAGTTCATCAGCAATCAGATTATCATTTCCTTGAAGTGGCAAATGTCAATGTTGTATTCCTGAAACATCAAACTCCACAATCTGGCTTTTGTTTTTTCATGTTGCTATTGAAAGAAAGGATGTGATCACTGAATACAATAACAGGAGAAGGAACTGAACTAATATACACTATAAAATGTTGCAAAGTCAAGATAAAAACCATACATTCCTTCTCCATTGGGAAGCAGTTACTCTGGTGCTTGTTTACATTTTTTTTTAGAAAAATAGCACGCTGGATGATCAACACCATTTTAGTCTTCTTGAATCAATACTCCGCCAAACCCCAACATTACTTGCATCAACAGCCATGTTAACTGACTGACCAAAAACAGGAGCTGAAAGAAACGGTGCACCTTTAAGTACGGCTTTTAATTTCTCATAAACTTCCTGACATTTGACAGACCAATCAAACTTGCACATCTTACTCAACACATTGGTCAGGGGTTCAGCAATTATGGACAAAGTTTTGCAAAATTTCCGATAATATCCAGCCATAAACTAAAATTCACATCAGTTGCTTTTACTGATAGGTACTGGCAATTCAGAGATAGCCTTGTCCTTAACTTCTACAGGTTTAACTTGACCGTGTCCCACCGTATGTCCTAAAAATGTAACACGATCAAGGCAAAATTCACTTTTACATAAAATCCAGTCATTGCTACATGTATTACTCGGATGGTCATATCTGCATCAGGTTTTCACGAAAATAATTCTTATGTTTGCTTGGTGTTGAATGAAAATGGCAATGATTGACATAAATTATGGTCATCATGTCTGTCAACTTGAAAATTGTATTGTGATTCTTCCTGAATGGATATTCAGATGGGGTTTCGCCAAAAGATGCCCCTATTGTTGCGATTTTATGGTCTTAAACTAAGCAATATGAAAGAACGAAAATCAAACAATTTTCTAAAATTCAACAATTTTAAAAGGAACTTACAGTAGTGTGAATTAAATTCCAAATAGTCACAAGAGTTCTATCACAAGTACAAACGTATAGTGTTCCGAGTGAATTTCAGTGGTGTTCCGAATGAATTCCAATCTCGAATGTGCGAATTTGACAGTAGTCTCAAATGTGCTGATGTGCTAACAATCTTGATTATCAAAATGATATAATCCATAATGAATTTGAATTAATTCACAGTAATCACCAAACGGTGATTTAGGCCAAAAGTATCAAGGAACACTTTTTAATTTCAATAATGAATTTAAATAAACAAATCCTCTCAAATTATGACTGAACTCATATTATAGGCTGTATCCACTACAAATGTTAAGATAGGAACGAGTAATTCTGATATAAACAACTTTATATACCTCCCCACCTGACTTATGTCGCGATAACCATTTTCTGAAAATACTCTGTCATCTAAATGGAACTTACTCCAAACTGTAAACAAGGTCAGGTTTGTTTACTTATATATTAGCGAATCAACATGACAAATATCAGGTAGACCATGAATTTCGGAGGGGAAAACCAACGTCTTGAACACAAATCCAAGCAAACATGTTTACAAAAGTTATCTTAAAATCTAGTCTGCACTCATGGACAAGGGTTAGCTATGTAATCAGTCATTTACAAAACGACCCGTACAATCTACAATTACGGACCAAAATTAAACACACACTATAAAAATACATAACAAAATGATGTCTAGTTTATTAAATCATCAACAGTCTGCTTCAATCCCAAGAATGCTTTTTAGTTTTCTCTGCAAATATAATATCATCTCCATTTTCACCAAAGACACTAACGCAACCAAACACCAGGCATTATACTGTACCATATATTCGATCGTAATTTAAAAAAAAAAAAAAAAAAAAAAAAAAAAAAAAAAAAAAAAAAAAACGTTCCAAGCAGAATATATGTGCGAACATAAAAATAAAAACAAATTCAAAATAAATTTTAGTAAACAGTGTTAAATATCTTGAGAGTTGACCCTAAGGAATAAATGTGGGATATAAATTGGGAACTATAGAAAAGATGAATTAATCTTGGTACATGTACTGTATCTAATTATTCCTGTAGTTTGAGATTGCAGATCTGAACTACTGTCAAGATGAATT
Organism: Megalonaias nervosa; assembly: GCA_016617855.1. Classification (NCBI taxonomy): domain Eukaryota; kingdom Metazoa; phylum Mollusca; class Bivalvia; order Unionida; family Unionidae; genus Megalonaias; species Megalonaias nervosa. Next base: position 4,331 of record JAECUM010024310.1, read on the forward strand.
CATACAAGCCGTAGGTACTTATACAAAATGTAATGGAACTTTCACCTATATTTTTCCATTTTGGTGGCATTAGTGCCATTTTTATTACAACGAGGTTTCCTGAAAAATTAAAGATTAAACAGAAATTATTATTATTATTATTATTATTATTATTATTATATCATTGATTTGTCAACATTGTCCAGATCAAACAGAAAACTTTGATCGCTTTTATGATTGAGATCAGGGGTGGGCAAAATTTATTTACCTGGGATCTATCAAGCCCGTGACCTGGTTTTATCTGTTAATTTACATCACAGGATGTGACTTTGAAAGTAAAAATCACTCATCTGGCCCGCACACTGGAGGAAGTTGCCATGACTGATTTATTTATATTCACGCTATCCTCAGTTTAATTTAAATGACGTTACAACAAAATAAGGCATTGTTTATTTGCCAAAGAAACGCAGACCCTTGGATATACGCTCAACAGATCAAGCAAGTCAGAATGTCCTTTTCAGCAGGGCAGCCCTTCTTCTCCCCAGTATAACTACAAGGGTAATGATTAACTATTGCTGCTGCTTTTGGATTACCTTTGCTTATCGTCCGTAGATTTTTACGGCCCTTTTGATTGTGCGCTTTTTCGCATTATTTATTTTATTAGTATTAGTTTCGTTCAGTCTCCATCGCAAGACGCAGGAACAGGGGCGCCAACAAATCCGACACCAGACCATTCGCGGGTGGAGGAGGGATCCCCTCGTACTCCACATCCAGTACCAGGGTCCGACGCCATGTCCGCTTTGATCCCGTCTTCCGTCCGCTTTCTTCCTCCTTCCAGCTGTCCGTTTATTGTGATGTGACAAATCCATGCTCAGCTGTTTATTTACTTGGGCGGTACCGATCCAAACGCCGAAAAATGCGGTGGTCGCATTCCAGAGTCAAACAGTCCCGAGTTGTGAATGTTCCTATTAGGTAATTTGTTTGCTTTTTTGTGTACTGAGTTTACTTGTTGTTTTCCGAAAAGGAACCAAAGGGTGTTGGCTCACGGTAGCCTATGATTTTGGTGTTCTTAATTTGATTTTCGCGAAGCCGTTAGTTTGAGGGATGTGTGTGTGTTTTGTAATGTTTGCATATGTGTGCTATACTGTATTTTTTTAACACTCAGTGTATGCTATAAATGTACATGTTTTATGTGGGTGCTATTTTTGCTAGGTGTATGTTATATTTAAAGCATTTTGTTGTTGGGGGGTTGGGGTTGAGTTGTATACATTTCGCAAGATGTAGGTTATACTTCTAGCTGTTGTGGGTTTGTTGTATTTGCGATGAGGGTGGGGTGGCAATTCCTTTCCGTTATAGTCCTAGAAAGGACTTTTGGTGGTTCATCTTTCTCGTTGGTATCTCCCCTGCAGCTTTATCTTTCTTCCTTATTTGTCTGCCTTCTCTCATAATCTTTCTTGGTATTTTCGTTTTTTCTTTCCAGTATCTTCATTAATCTCTTTCCTGGTGGATTCGTGTCTTCTGCTTCTTCCTTGCGTATCTTCGTTAATATTTTTTTCCCCTCCGAGCTCCGTGTTTGCTCCTTTTCCTGCTTCTTGTTCCTTATATTTAGTGTTGCCACCGCCTGAGTGCCTATTTTGTTTAATGAATGCATTATTTATAAGTTGTTTGTGCTCTGATTTGCTCCTTCCCCTATCGGATCAGCTTGTTTACTTTCTTGTTGTTTTTTTTTTTTTTTGTTGTTGTTGTTTATTTTGTTTTGTTTTTTTGTATTGTCCATTTTGTTTTCTCTTTGTTTGCTTGACATATGGTCGATCTGTCCGAGATAGCGAACATTAGGGACATCAAAGGGGGGAGGGGCGGGGCTGGTATCTTGTTATTAAGAACTAGTTCTCACCGTGTCGAGCATATTATTAACAGTCCCCTCCCCCTCAGATTTGCGTCGGTTGTATTGTTTCCTCTTTGTTTGTCGGTCTTTTCGACATTGTAACCATTTTGGATCGTTACTGACTAATTCATGTGCCTATTTTATTATTATTATTGTTATTATTATTATTATTATTATTATTATTATTATTATTATTGTTTTCCCATGTTTGATGTTCATAAGTTAACTAAAATTAGGTCATTATGATCTGTATGTTTGTTCTATTTAGTCATCTAGTTAATTTTCCACTTGTTCGCTTCACCTTCCGTTTGTCTCTTCGACATAAGCGAATCTTAGGGCCGGGGGGGGGGGGCAGATATATTGTTTAAGAACTAGTTCTAACCGTGGAGGGACTATTATTATAAGCCCCCTCCCTCTCTGGTTTGCCTTGTTTAGATTTGTTCTTTTTAATATTTTTACCAAAACTCCAGTATAGTATTATATGTAATCACCTTGTTTTTACTTTTAGCCTCAAGTAACTTTGAGAATGTGCTTCGTTCTCCAATATTGTTTTGTTTGTGTTTGTAGCACTGCCTTTTCATGACCGTAATAGGGGCAAATGTTTTCTCGATATAATACTATTAAGGCCCTAAACGGCTAAAAAAAATCGCGTCCCCCGGAGTAGATACCGCAGACTACGAAATACACAAAAACCTCCCCCACAACCTCATAACAGTAATAACTGACCTAATTAACAAAACTAGGGACGAAAAATTCCGAAAAGATGGAACAATCAGTAGTTATCCTAATTCCTAAACCCAGGAAACCAAATAATGAAGTAAAATCATATAGGCTTATTTCAGTAACCGATAATATGTGTAAAATCATCAAAACCATGATCAACAATCAACTCAGATATTTTCTAGATAACCGGGACCTAATATCTAATACACAGAGAGGGCTTCGTAACAACAGTAGCACCATCGATCAACTAATTAGACTGGAATCTGCCATTAAACTAGCATTCGGTCACAAAATCAAACAATCAAGACATGGCACGGCCATCTTCCTAGGCTTGGAGAATGCATATGACCTAATGTGGACGAAAGGGCTGATATAAAATCCCTAACATTACCGAATAACGGGGACAAATGGATAGCCAACTTCCTGGTTGATAGGAAGATACAAGACAGAATCGGAAAAGAATACTCCGAACAATACTTACTTGACAATGGCACGTCACAGGAAATTGTTATCAGCCCGACACTATTTAACATGATCAACGATCTATTTAAGGACCGTTGACGCCAAAAAACTCGATCTGTCATAATTCACAGACAATAGCGGAATATGGAGAGATACAAACCCCTCAAGCTAAACGGTAATCGTATAAATCCAGAAAAGATTCAACAAGAGAGAGAAATGGGTAAACAAATGGGGATTTAAACTAGCACCCCCGGCAAAAAAAAAACAAACCCAAACAAAAACAAACAACAAGAGTAGTATTCCAAACAAGAGGCCGAAACAATCTAACCCCACCAAAACTCATCCTTAACGGAATCCCCAAAAAGTTTGACAGAGCAAGCGACTTTCTTAGGGATGCTACTCTATGAAGAGCTCACATGTACGACACACCAAAGAGCTCATAAAACTGTTTAATCGAGATATCAACCTGCTCCGCAACCTTAGAATTGCTCACCGGGGGCCATCAGAAAACGCTCGTGGCCCTATACAGGGCACTAATACAAGTTATACTTGACGGCAACTGAAGTCTATAGAACAGCGAGCACCGCATTACTTCGACAATTACTGATAATCATATCAAAATCGCTTCGTGCGTGCACCGAAGTACTAAAATACATCTACACAGGAGAACCTCCGCTGGAAGTGATGGTCAGGTACCAATATCAATACACGGGGCCGCCAACCACCTTACGTCACAAACCCTCCAAAATAAAAATGCAACAAGCCATTCAGCAAAAGACTGAAGAATAAAATACCCAGCGGGAAAATAATGGCCGAAATGAAGATAGAGCTAGAGATCGCAGAAATCGTTCCAAATCAGATAAAATACTTCCCAGATTCTCCGGGGACCTGCCACACACAACAAAATGTCTTCAACTTCAAAGCAATTAGGACCAAAAAGGACACACCGATAGGACTATAAGGGCAACAATACTAACCGCTATAAAAAATAAATATTATTCTTATACCCAGACATACACAAACGGGTCTTTAAATAAAGCAGCATGAGTTTTCATTTCATAGTTAAATATATTGTTTGGAAATACGCTACCTGACGAATGTGCAATCTACACCATAGAATTCATAACGCTGTTAGCAGCAGGTACGTCAGAAACAGTCCAATAACTGAAGCAATAATTCTGAGCGATTCGCACAGCCTCCTACAATCCTTGACATCCGATCAATCAAAAAGTAGACCCGACATGATAACTCACGCCAGATATCTTAAACAAGTAGGGTAAGCCTATAAAAGTGTCCAATTCGTACGAATCCTTTCATGCATCCTAATTCCGGGAAACGGAACAGCGGGCTCAGAGGCAAAATTCAACGTCAAAGAACGCATGTGGTGTGAATACTTATAGAACCCTATTGTCAGGATGCGCAAGAAAGTATGGAAAAGGGGTAACAAGTGCAAACTGTCCCCATCCCCCGCCCGACTCGCATCTTCTCTAGCCAAGGTTCCGATATGTTAACCCTATATACACCTTTGCAGATCGAGCAGATATTTATGTGCTTCGGGTCTGTGAATTGCATTGGATGCAGGGTCAGCCACCACAGCTAATCAAACTTAAGTTGTTCAAATTTAAACAGTGTTTCTATATGATGGAGACAAGAGGAACACACAACTTGAATGGACTCATAAATAAATAAGCAATTTTCCACTGCCGATCTGTGATTGTACAAACACATTTCACTCAAATACACACTATAATGGTTTCTCTCTGGTACGTAGTCATACTCTCGATGTTAAACTTACAAAGTATCCTTTTGAAGTCAAATGCCTCCACCATTTTCGGCCGATGTACAATGTACCGATGTTACACGCTATTGGTTAGTTGGCATTACATACTAAGGGAAGCAACTCATGAAATCCAATAGACAAAGCACTAAAATATCTGCTCGATCAGCCTAAGTGTATATAGGGTTATCATATCGGAACCTTGGCTAGTGAATATGCCCGACTCGGGAAACACTAATCATACTGGCTTCATGCATGTTTACTTAAGTCAAACCTTAATCTGTTCTGCAGGTTGGCTGCATCTGACCTAAACATAAAAAGGGGTGCACGTCCTGGGGGGTGGGGGTGGGGGAGGGTCGAGGCGCTTAAAGGGATGCGCTACAAGGAGACAGTGTTTTTTGAGAATTTCCCGCGTATTAGATTTGGAAGATCGGATCTCTGAGAGCCCCGTGAGGGTGACAGTACTACTGAGAAATATCCCTGGCCGAGTCATACCAAAGACTCTTACAAATGGTACTAACAGCTGCCTCGCTTGGCGCTCAGCATTAAGAGGTTAGTGTTAGGACTGGTCGGCCTGGTGTCAGGATAATGTGACTGGGTGGGACGTCATGCTACATGTCTGCGGCATGATGCCCCAGTGCTAAACATCACTATAAACTGTCACACTGCAGACATCGTAGAGATATTACCGAAAAATTGTTAAAGCTACATTAAAAATCTAAATCACACACACACACACACACACACACACACACACACACACACACGCACGCACGCACGCACGCGCGCGCGCGCGCACGCACACACACACACACACATTGAGAATGAATACCATTCATTATGCTTGTACAAATAACCAAGATTTTACAGAACAACGTTTATATAAACTTGTAAATGCTCGACAATCTTTAAATGATTAAATTGGTTTATGCCATTTTTCAATCATGCATTATTTATATACACATCCTTTTTAGGTAGGCAAGAAACTGTACTTAAAGCCTGACATTTATATTAATCGTCACGTCTTGCAGGCACTACATGCAATTATTTCAATTATGGTTCATTATGGAATCAACTTGTAGCATAGTAACAGAATAGGTAACCAGAACGATGGCAGTACCAGTTTCCTGACAATATACTATCATGCTGTAACCATACTGGACATCAATACTGCAAAAAAAGCCTATACGTAGTAGTATACTAAGATGAGGTTTTCCTATCTCAGAAACCCCCACCCCCCTGCCAAATTTGGAGAGGTGGAAAGAGGTTCCCGAACCTTAGATTTATTTCTATTTAAACAATAAAATATTATATATAATGTATCATTATAATCCAATACGACATGTTGGATTTGATCTAACAAACAGATTTTTTAAAAGATTTAATTCAATCAAATCAGCCTCAAGATACACTGGGATAGCACCTAATATAATAAGCGATTGTATTAAAAAAGTTGGTCATCATTTATCAGTCAAATATGGATCAGTATGGTTATTCGCAACTGAAAATGATGAGAGAATAGTAGGTTGGGCAGATGATCCGATGACATTCGTTGATAACATGGTTGATGCTTTATTTGACAATGATATTTCTAAACATCTACTACTATAACTTACTGAATTTTTTTAAATTAGATATATAAATTACTATAGATATAATGGAAGAAAATAGATTTGATGAAGTAATTGACATGCTGTCAGGTTTTATTAAAACTGATGAAATTACTAATGATGACATCGACGATTTTATGGAGTATATTGACAATATTTTCTACGTTGTTACAATGGAGCCAATTTGCTATGAAAAACCATATTACATTAACAATTTTCTGCGTATATTTTATTTGCCGAGTGAAATTGTTTAAAGATGTTTAGCTTTATTTTGCTACAGAGAAACTGGAATTAATCGACCGGTGGATATGCAACTTATGAGAGATGTTGTAGATATTATTAATAGCAATCCGGATTTCAAGTTACCTTAGGTGAAATAGAATTTATGATTTTATCGAAGAGTTTAGATATCGAATACTAATATATTTCTTCTCCTACTACTAACATAACCACATTTTATGATAACTTTTTTCATACCTGCTAACTCTCATTGGCAGAATATCTGTTAACATACTGTCAATAATACGAAACTCGCGTATTAAATCGTCCATATCATATTTTACACCTCGCAAATA
>JAECUM010024314.1:0-30983 GCA_016617855.1 Megalonaias nervosa
AAAAAAAAAAAAAAAAAAAAAAAAAAAAAAAAATTACTATTATACAATACACTGACGAAAGAAAGACCAGGGGACAGAACAACCTACAGCTACAATCAGACAGAGAAAAGAGGATGAACTACCTGGACCATACGAGGGGACAAGGTCTAAATTACAAATGAAGATAACCTTGATTCACCATGCTGACAGAAAGGTCACACAGAAGAGATGTGTTGACCTCAAAAATTGCCACCCATACCCTACAGAAAAGAAGCATAACCAGGTATACAGAAAAGATGTATAACTATCCCCTACAGAAAAGATGTATAACCAGTCCCTACAGAAAAGATGTATAACGTAAAATTTAATTGCTACACAATACGCCATCCAGGAAGGAAACGTACGCAAGAAGAATGGATGGTCAGTCTAGCCAGAAAAGCAACAATGCAAGGAGCAGTCCAGGAAGCACTACCTGCTGCCCCACAATCCCAAGCCTCCCCCCCACACACACACACACATACCCACAATAACACCCAAGCTGGAAACATTAAAACAGGTGCTAGGGAAGTTATACTAGTAATACCTGGGTGGGATCCTGATCTGGACAAGCCTATGTCTAACAAAGACTTCCCACCATGTTCCCGGCGGAAGGGTGTTGGCATCGAATCAAAGGCAAGGGACAGTCCAGGATACACCCAACCTGCTGTCCCACAACCCCCCCCCCTACCCGACACGGACAAACTCAAAGGCAAGGGACAGTCCCAGGCGGCTCAGCCTGCTGTCCCACAATTCCCCCACCCAGCCACGGACAAACTCAAAGGAAAGGGTCAGTCTAGGCGGCTCTGCCTGCTGTCCCACAAATCAACCAAAGGTCTACATTTTCATAACGATAGACCGACTCCACATAAACTTGATCCATTAGGACGGCGGCGCAAAAACATTCAACCAATAATACCTAAGCGGTGCTAAATTGTAGGATGACATACATCCAGCAGATTGGTAACATTTAGACCCATATAAGTACGCAAAGTACGCAAAATTCAAATATAAAATATATTCTAAATTCACAACCCTACAAGATTGCACAAATTGCACAGGTGGCTAACACAGCATTGGCATAGGGACGTCCCTAGGCACAACTGGACATAATTACCAATAAGTCTGCCCTGCTGAAATAAAGCAGGTTGGGCTTCGTCTTTGGTGACGTGGTGGCGGGGGAGGGTGCCGCGGTGGGAGACCTTGTCGTGGGCTGCTTTTTGGTGGCGATGTAGTACGTCTACTTTATATAAGGGGATATGAGGGCACCATGCTCATACCCCAGATAACTAAGGCACAGGAAAGGCCCAGCCTAGGGCCAAGCGCCCCCTTAAGGGGACTGTCGCCCAGCCTAGGGCCACAATCAGTCGCAAAAGCACAGAGTGCATACGCGACTATAATCCGAAGAATCTCCAACCTAGGAATGAAATTACTAATGTATGCCATTATATAGACATTTATGTGCTCACAAACAAATTTATCATTAAATATCAACATTTTTCTTCAACATTTAATATTAGTCTCCGAGAGAGCAATACATATTTATCTCACCTCTTCTGTTTGACAACTCAGCCTATATAAGAAATTTGCATTTGGTATTAGCCTTTATGGCGACTTCTATAGCAAACTTAGAAACTCTATTAGTCAATCTGACAGATGTCTTGTTATTTCTAACAGCTAATAAATTACATTTTATTTTCTAATTATAATGGGGTGGTACTTTAGACATACGAAGGCAAACACAGAAGTCGAGTACCCGTGAATGATTCCATAGTCATCATGTATCTAGCATATACTTTTCTTGTACGTGAATGTAGTAATTTCTATCTTTTACGAGCCCAAAATGGGCTGTAATTATTTCAATTTCATTTGGAATGAGGGCAAACTCGCAATGTAGTGAAATGACTTTGTAACATTGAAATACATTCCGAAGTCGCAGTCGTTATGCCTTTCATTTACATGACGTTATGACGTAATGTGTGACGTCTTGATTTGTTGTCACAAGTGTGACATATATAGAGGATATCAAATTGGTAATGATTCAATATTGAATTTATGAAACGAGTTGAATATTCTAGCTTTTGCGAGCCTTGGCTGGCCAAAGCTGGACATTATTCAGCGAGTTTCGTAAATTTAATATTAAATCATTATGAATTTAAGATTCTTTTTATCACATAGTTTTAATTACAGTGGAAATTATTTTAGATAGAAAGAAGAACGAATAATTTCGTTCATTCTGAAAGACGATGCAACTTTCATTTGTTGTGCGTAAAAAAATAGTCCCAAACAAAGTTGAACCAGTATTAACATTTAAAAGTAGATTATACTTTTTTCTATAAACTATAAATCCAAGAACAAGCGTCCTTCCAAATAAACACAGCATTTTACACAGACAAAATCATTTTTCAACAGAGAATGTCCATTGTTTGTGATGTCGCATTGTTTGATACAGTACCAGTTAGAATACAATAGAAAATCGATGTTATCCTAGTGTCACTTTCACAACTAAACATTACAATTTTGCGATAGTCATGTGAAAGGAGGAATGCTGGATGCAGAAACTCCTATATTTTTTGTAATATTATGGACCGGATATTTGCAGTATTTGATTTGGAGCAGCAGACTACAGAAGACGTAAACAAATTTCATTTGAGTCGGAATTACATCACATATTTACCCCGTAAATATGCAATGGTTGGATAAAGGTCTGTCAGTTGCTCACATTCTTCTGTGAACAGAGGCGACTTTATTTACTTCTGTAAGTTAACATTTAAACCACGCTTGTATGTTGGGAGGATTCCATATTAAGATACACCGCCCCCTTTCACTGCACACCACACACACGCTATCAACTGAGCAATACCCTTAGTGTTATTTCTTACTGTTGTTCTTGTCTTGGGGTTTTGCGCCATTTTTCATATGATGATATGTTATACATGACATAAGAAGCCCCTGTGGGGATAAATTGGCCATATTCAGGCAGAGGAAACCATTTATTCCCAATTCCCTTTCATGACTCGAGTCGAAAAATGGCCGGCACAATTTTCATTGAAAACAAGAAAAACAAAAGTCACAAGGCGGTGTTAGAAGTGTTTCCTTACGATCGTTACCAATTAGTAAAGAGAATACTGCACATTAATTTTATGGGCTTATTTAGACCAATCGGAATCGCATAAAGTGATACGTAGCACGTTGTGATATCATGTGGGTCATGTGTTATGTATATTCAATTTGCACTGTTAGATAGGTTGTTTTTTTTATTTTTGTATTATATGCTATGGATAATTGTACTTTGGAATGGACTTTGTCCAAAATCAAGTTCATTTTCTACCTGACCTGAATCGTCGACTTTTTTTTAATTATTTCTGTAAATAATTAATACATAATCAATAATTTCTCCATAAGTGTAGGTTTAATATTGGGATCATTATTAATAGAAGTAAACATATTTATTTGGGTCTTGATCTAGGTTACTGGAATTCCCCTATTAATATACCTGGCCTACCTGATGTACTCCACAGTCTGTATTATACTTTTAGCAACATACTTTCTAATTATAACTAAGATTTTATTCTGTAAACATTGGTAATCTTCTAGAATGAAATTTTCCATTAGGTACAAGTTTTGTTTAGAAAATGTTAATTGTTACGAGGGGTAAAGTAGAGGAATATATATTTTCCTGATCCCGCCTTATGGAACCCATTTTGTCTTTCTTTTTATTACTATAACCAGTTTGGCGGCAAACTTTCAAATCGATTGGCTTAGGGGTATTGCGAAAAAGGGGCTCCATTGCCAATTAAATTAAATGAACTGGTCAATGGATAGAGGGCTGGGGGTCCAAATGTGAAAGTTTAACACGAGTACAGTGTGCTCAACATAAAGTACAAACGTGGTATGTACGACAGCAGCAAATCGGCACTGAGAATACTAAGCAAGAATTTCGTGGGCTTATTTGGACCAATCACTTTCACCGAAAGTGATATTTTAACATGTTGGCACCTTAAAAATGTTAAACTATATGATAAATACCAATCATGACACAGAGAATATTCGCCTTTATCAAGTGAGTAATAAGTATAGGTTATTAACTGTGTAGTGAAAAATATTCAACCCGAGGTCATGTGGCGCAGGATGTCTGATATCGTGTAATACACAGTGAATTACCTTTATATTATATACATCAAAATATACATATTAATAGGCTTGTTTTTATGCATCCTCAGTGGTGGATGGTGAATTTTAAAGTGAAGTATACGTCGTGATTGTTGCCAGGGTATTGTGGTACTTCGGTCTTGGATGATGCATCAACATGCGATAGGATATATATATATATATATATATATATATATATATATATATATATATATATATATATATATATATATATATATATATATATATATATATATATATATATATATATATATATATATATATCGCTTGTGTTTCATTAAATTCAGAGTAGAGGATAAAACCATACATGGTGCACTGTTTACGTAAATAGGGACGTTGTTGATTTATGTATTGTATCAATTCATTTTCTCACTTCTCCCCTTTGACGATAAACTTTCTGGCCACTAGCATATTCCAAAAATATCGCCAATGATACTACCAGCGGTCTGGACCAGAATATATAGTAGTGTTGTCATAGTCATTCTTGAGATTTAAAATCTCGTTTCACCGAGCAAAGTACTCGTTTCCGCAACAGAACATTTCTTTAACAATAATATTTTCTTAAATATAGTCCAAAGTCTCCGGACTATGTTTCGCACATGATAGCTGTCTTTTACATCCATACACAGAACACTAATTTGAACTGGGTTTGTTGTTGTTGTTGTTGCTGTTGTCTTTAAAAGGTCAATGGAGATAATGTTAGTGTCTTGCTTATGACATAAAGAGATAGGCTTCTGTTAATATTTATGATTAATACCAAAGGTTAAAGATTTAAAACAAAGACATGCAATTACTGAAATATATTGAATTTTTATTGACTCAAGTCAAGATATACATGTGCCGTTTTAGATGCATAAAAATGTGTTGATTCAACCGGAAATCCGTAACATATTTATACCATATTCAAGTACGAAATATGCCATATTCAAGTACATAATAAGTCCCCCCCCCCTTCTCTCTCTCTCTCTCTCTCACACACACACACACACACACACACACACACACACACACACACACACAGAGAGCAGCAACAAGCGATCACTAGCCTTCCATTTTAATATTTTTATAGATTTGTGTATTTATTTATTTCTTCGCAATTTATACCTTTGGATGCATACAGTTTTTCTTTGTTTTATTTGTTTGATAGTTTTATTAATGAATCTTCAGCACTGGTGTCAGATAGAAAGGGTTACAGTCCTTGTTTGGCATCCAAAAAGGGTTACAACCCTTTGTTGGCATCCAGAAAGGGTGACAGCCCTTTCTTGACATCCAGTAGCCATCAGATTAATAACGTGGTCAGCGGTCAATAAGGAAGCGGTCAATAATGTTACTTAACGACCGTCAATACCGCTGGATTTTGACTGATAGCAAGAAAGTTAAACTAATTTGTTCAATTATATTTTATTGCCACCGTATGATACAATGTTACTGGGCACATAATAATATGATACAATGTTTCTTGGCACATAATATGTTACAATGTCATTGGGCACATAATAATATGTTACAATGTCATTGGGCACAAGTTCTGACAACTTAAACTATCCCTCTAAATTTATAACACAAATATTGCAACATATTTCAACATAACAGTCACTAATATTGAAAAATAATTAAAGAGAGAGAAAAAAAATAATAGAAAAGCAAAGAACCTGATGGGACTATTATGAAGTCTATAAAAAATATGTGCTATTGAATGAGAGAAAATACTAACGTTTATCACCCACTAGATGAAATGTAGCCGTTATTTAACTGGAATAAGGAAATTGTATTTTTATGTAATACTCAATCATGTTTGTAGCTTAAGTGTATAACAGACTAAAGCAGTCGATTTGTAAGGTAATATCAGTTGTTGACCCTTTATGTTCTGTTGTGTTTTGTGCACGTTCACACACAAAATGTGAGTTGTAACAATTCTCTATTCGGCATCCATAACTTCAAATGCCTTTCGAAATCTGTGATAGATTGAATCAGACGAATGAAATTATTACATTAGAACGGCAAAAGAACTTTTATTTCTGGGAAATATTAGTCAGTGACTAATAGTTTAAGTAATCTTCGTGTCCCAAGCATGGTAAAATATTTGTCAAGCTCTCTGTATAACACAAAAGATAACACTGGTCAGATAAACTTCTAACTACCGATTTTAGTGATAAGTTAAATCCAAATGCCGTAGATGAAATTGAACCACAGACCTGCATCCAACTCGCACGATATTTTATAATTTCTGTATGATATGACGCGTGTTGCGATTAGAGCAGATGGCGTTCTATTGTTTGTGATGTCTGGTAAAATGACACCACTAAAAAGACACCACACATCTCTGGTTGCAGTAATGCAAGCAGCATAATAAACCACAAAGATATTGACATGATATATAATATCTACCGTGGGAAATCCGCTGATTTCGAATAAGAGCAAAATTCTCTCTCTCTCTCTCTCTCTCTCTCTCTCTCTCTCTCTCTCTCTCTCTCTCAGACACATTTCTCTCTCTCTCTCTCTCAGACACATTTAGGAGCATGCAGCATGATAGCAACAGCTTCTCATTGATCACTCTGTGGTATACAGCCAACGGCTATGCCAAGCCATTCGGACCATACCATGGAAAAGCTTCAAGACCTCAAGGCTTGTTTAGGCGAACTCAATAGAACCAATCAGACGATACTTTTCAATCACATCGTTTTCGTAATGCATGCAACTGAGCTGCAATTTTCGCCCAATGAAGCTCTCTGTTTCGCGAAATGAAAACTCCCACTTCGTGTAAACAAACTATCTGGCAGACCAACAGTGCCATTAAACGAAACCATTTTGTCTTCTTGAAACTAGCTCGAGAAAGCCAATTTAACAAGTTGTTTGAATAACATTTATTACGTACGAGACAAGAGGAATGCTCGTCCTCGATGCTCGAACACGCATACTCGAGATAGCAAATCGGAAAGTTTGTTTTAATCACATGATTTCTCTCTAGATCACGTATTCGAGACTCGTAACTGTGTATTCGAACCTTTTAAAGCTGGATCGCTTTTTGAGTACGCAATGAGCAGAAAAATCCTGTCACACATAATAATTACCTGACTGTCTCTTTCTCGAGCCTTCATGTTCGAGGTTTGAGAACATGCATTCTCGTTGTCTTGAATATGTGATCCTGTAATTTAAACGGCTTTTAAAGTGGTTCATTCGAGATTACATAGTCAAGCCTTTTATACGCGCCCAGTGGCTGCGCGAGCGTTCGAGGTGCCTGGGAGCAATATTCTTTTGTGGCATACCCAGTTAGCGAAGACTACTATTTTAATTTCCGCTGCCAACCTAACTCCCCCCCCCCCCCGACACATCTGAAATTTAAATTGTGTGAAGAATTACCACTCTTACACTAGATTTACTATTGGCAGTATTTACTAGATTTAGTTGTCAGCAATCGGTTTTCGATAGTTTTGTTGATTTACAGCTTGAGGATCGGCAGTGTAATCCCTCATTTACCGACAGTGTGAATAAACTAATCCACCTGTTAAACAAAGGTGATTGTGACATTTCAGTGCAAATTTCGTTTTAAAACAATTGACCTCTCACACCCCTCAACATCGCGCCGCCATGGTACGTGCATTCAAAAATTGTAGCCCAGCTGGTTTGCTAGGTAGTTTAATTTCGCGAAGTGGAAATTTCGATCTTTCGAACATGTAATGGAGAGCTCAATTGCGCGAAATGGAAACGTTTCCATGTTATGACCACAAAGGCTTGCTATAAACGTCTGCATAGATACTCGAGTCAGATAAAATGAAACCATGGTGGCATGTTTTTCCTGTGCATTGTTTCGTGCATCTTAATGTTTGTGTGGTTTCAACTGCTGCAGCTATCATGCATGTTCCTTGAAGCATCCTGCACTAGTTGCTTAACCTAACGTCCTTTTAGGCAGAAATTCAATCCATCATAAAACAAGCCATACAAGTGTTGTAGACAATGACAAGCCTGAAAAACCTGTCCTTAGCCCACCAGTATGCAACATCATCATTTTAAACAGACACGTGTTCATTTTTAAATTGTATCCGATTTTACAACAGCTGGAATGCAAGCCGTATATGTCTCGATAAATATCACTCCAGCGGCGAGACGCAATGAAATGGAATGTAAGCCGTATATGTCTCAATAAATATAACTCGAGAGGTGAGACACAAAGAAAACCCCAGCAACAAGATAACTGTGAATCCAAAACAAATTATAGACAATTGTTTGACGTCTTGTCACATGGGTACAAAAGCAATCATTGAATGGTTATACTCTCTCTCTCTCTCTCTCTCTCTCTCTCTCTCTCTCTCTCTCTCTCTCTCTCTCTCTCACACACACACACACACACACACACACATCTCTCTCTCTCCCATACACCCACACCCACACCCACACACATGCACACAGGGGGCCCCTAGTGGCCTAGTGCTCTAAAGCGTTCTCCATTGCGAATCACTGCCATCTCACCTCTGTCTGCGTAGGTTCGAGTCTAGGATTCGGCGAATGTAGGTATGTGAGAAAGCTTGCCAGTAGCTTCTCGTGGGTCGGTGGTTCTTTCCGGGGATTTCCCGGTTTCTTCCTCAACCATTAATACTGGCCGCCATGTATAGCCTATCGTGTGCTGAAAAATGGCGTTAAGCCCCACAACAACAACAACAACAACACACACACACACACACACACACACACACACACACACACACACACACACACACACACACACAAACACACATACCTAAGTAAATGATATCCACTATCCAATATAATGTTTAATCAGACCAAATAAAACTATATCCTCTGTTCTAACCATTTGCTGACGAATGAACTTACTTGGCAGATGTATAACTGTTTTTTAATCAATGAAAGTGAACAATGCTCTAATTACAAATATGCTGAGTATATAAAAAACTCAAGTCATACAAGGTAATAAAAAGAACGAAAATAAAAAAGAAAAAAGACAAAGAAGGAATAGTTGTATTATTCGATGGCCGTTACGGTCGATGCAGACATTGCTCTCCACGCTCTCGGAATTCCCTTATATGTAATAGTCAATGGGCTAGGTAGACGTACCGTGCCCAACCCCACCCTGACTTATCTTTGTGGCATTTTGTTATGCTTCATAGTATGCCAAACAAGAACAAAAATAATATTAATATGTCAAATTTTGGGATGAACCATCTCTGCCACCTGAATATTTACTGGAACCCCAAGCCTCCTATTTAGGGTACACAATGAGACAGCTGTTGAATATGGAGAATGCCTTCTTGCGAAGCCATTGGCTTTTGTACGTATTAACCATATATTTTGGACATATCCTGTCCATAACAACAAACGTGATCCAAATAATGCAAATTATTTGGTCACAAGAACGTTTTAAATTAATTTACTATTAGCAGTGTTGAGTAGATTTAGCATTAGCAGTATTGAGTAGATTTAGTATTAGCAGTATTGAGTCGATTTAGCATAAGCAGTATTGAGTAGATTTAGTATTAGCAGTATTGAGTAGATTTAGTATTAGCAGCATTGAGTAGATCTAGCATTAGCAGTATTGAGTAGATTTAGTATTAGCAGTGTTGAGTAGATTTAACATTAGCAGTATTGAGTAGATTAAGTATAAGCATTATTGAGTAGATTTAGTATAAGCATTATTGAGTAAGTAGATTTAGGATTAGCAGTACTGAGTAAGTAGATTTAGTGTTAGCAGTAGTGAGTAGATTTAGTATTTGCAGTATTGAGTAGATTTAGTATTAGCAGTATTTAGTAGATTTAGTATAGGCATTATTGAGTAGATTTAGAATAAGCAGTATTGAGTAAGTAGATTTAATATTAGCAGCATTGAGTAGCTTTAGTATTACCAGCATTGAGTAGACTTAGCAATAGCAGTATTGAGTGGATTTAATATTAGCAGTGTTGAGTAGATTTAGCATTAGCAGTGTTGAGTAAATTTAGTATAAACAGTATTGAGTAAGTAGATTTAGCATTAGCAGTATTGAGTAGATTTGATATTAGCAGCATTGAGTAGATTTAGTATTAGCAGTATTGAGTAGATTTAGTATAAGCAGTATTGAGTAAGTAGATTTAGTATTAGCAGTATTGAGTAGATTTAGTATTAGCAGCATTGAGTAGATTTAATATTAGCAGTATTGAGTAGATTTAGTATTAGCAGTATTAAGTAGATTTAGTATTAGCAGAATTGAGTAGATTTAGTATAAGCAGTATTGAGTAAGTATATTTAATATTAGCAGTATTGAGTAAGCAGACTTAGTATCAGCAGTCTTGAGTAGATTTAGTATTAATAGTATTGAGTAGAGATATTATTAGCAGTATTGAGTAGATTTAGTATTAGCAGTATTGAGTAGATTTAGTATTAGCAGAATTGAGTACATTTAGTATAAGCAGTATTGAGTAAGTAGATTTAGCATTAGCAGTATTGAGTAAGTAGACTTAGTATCAGCAGTATTGAGTAGATTTAGTATTAATAGTATTGAGTAGATATATTATTAGCAGTATTGAGTAGATTTAGTATAAGCAGTATTGAGTAAGTAGATTTAGTATTCGCAGTGCTGAGTAAGTAGATTTAGTATTAGCAGTATTGAATAGATTTAGCATTAGCAGCATTGAGTGGATTTAGTTTTAACAGTATGGAGTAGATTTAGCATTAGTAGTCGCAGTATTGAATAGATTTAGTATTAGCAGTATTGACTATGTAGATTAATATTAACAGCATTGATGAGATTTAGCATTAGCAGTATTGAAAAAGTTTATTTAGTATAAACAGTATTGAGTAGATTAAATATTAGCAGTATTGAGTAAGTAGATTTAGTATTAGCAGTATTTAGAGTATTTAGTAGATATAGTATTAGCAGTATTGAACAGATTGAGCAGTAGCAGTATTCAGTGAATATATTTAGTATTAGCAGTATTGAGTAAGTAGATTTAGTATTAGCAATATTGAGTAGTTTAGCAATAGCAGTCTTGAGTAAGTAGATTTAGTATCAGCAGTACTGAGTAGATTTAGCATTAGCAGTATTGAGTAAGTAGGTCAAGCATTAGCAGTATTGAGTAAATAGATTTAGTATTAGCAGAAATGAGTAAGTAGATTTAGTATTAGCATTATTGAGTAGATTTAGCATTAGCAATATTGAATAGATTTAGTATTAACAGTATTGAGTAAATTTAGTATCAACAGTTTTGAGTAGATTTAGCATTGTCAGTTTTGAGTAGATTTAACATTAACAGTATTGAGTACTTTTATCATTAGCAGTATTGATTAAGTAGATTTAGTATTAACAGTATTGCGTAGATTTAGTATTAGCTGTATTTAGTAAGTAGATTTAGTATTAACAGTATTGAGTAGATTTAGTATTAACAGTATTGAGTAGATTTAGCATTTCCAGTATTGAGTAGATTTAGCATTAGCAGTATTGAGTTGATTTCGCATTAGCCGTATTGAGTAAGCAGTTTAGTATTGACAGTACTGAGTAGATTTATTACTAGCGGTATTGAGTACGTAGATTTAGTATTAGCAGTATTGAGTAGATTTAATATTAGCAGTATTGAGTACATTTAGCATTAGCAGTATTGAGTTGATTTCGCATTAGTCGTATTGAGTAAGTAGTTTAGTATTGACAGTTTGGAGTAAATTTATTACTAGCAGTATTGAGTAAGTAGACTTAGTATTAGCAGTATTGAGTAGATTTAATATTAGCAGTATTGAGTAGATTTAGCATTAGCAATGTTGAGTAAGTAGACTTAGTATTAGCAGTTTTGAGTAAGTAGATTTTAGTATTAGCGGTATTTAATATATTTAGCATTAGCACTATTGAGTAAGTATATTAGCATTAGCAGTTTTGAGTGAATAGATTTAGTATTAGCAGTACTGTGTGAGTAGATTTAGTACTAGCAGTTTTGAGTGAATAGATTTTGTATTAGCAGTAGTGAGTGAGTAGATTCAGTACTAGCAATATTGAGTGAAAAGATTTAGTATTGGCCGTACTGATTGGGTAGATTTAGTATTAACAGTATTCAACAGACTTAGCAATAACAGTGTTGAGTAGATTTAGTATTAGCAGTATTGATTATATTTAGTAATAGCAGTATTGAGTAGAATTAGTATTAGCAGTATTGAGTAGATTTAGTATTATCAGTATTGAGTAGATTTAGTATTAGCAGTATTGAGTAGATTTATTAATAGCAGTATTGAGTGAATAGATTTAGTATTACAGTACTGAGTAGATTTAGTATTAACAGTATTGAGTAGATTTAGCATTAGCAGTATTGATTAGATTTTGTATTAACAATATTGAGTGAATGGATTTGGTATGAACAGTATTGAGTGAATAGATTTAGTATTAGCAGTATTGAGTAGATTTAGTATTACCAGAATGTAGCAGATATAGTATTAGCAGTATTGAGTAGATTTAGTATTAGCAGTATTGAGTAGATTTAGTATTAGCAGTATTGAGTAGATTTAGTATTAGCAGTATTGAATAGGTTTAGTATTAGAAGTGTTGAGTGAATAGATTTAGTATTAACAGTATTGAGTGAGTAGATTTAGTATTAACAATATTGAGTGAGTAGATTTCGTATTAACAGATCTGAGTAGATTTAATATTAGCAGTACTGAGTGAATAGATTTGGTATTAATAGTATTGAGTAGATTTAGTATTAGCAGTATTGAGTAGATTTAGTATTAGCAGTATTGAGTGAATAGATTTAGTATTAGCGGTATTGAGGAGATTTAGCATTAGAAGTATTGAATAGATTTAGTATTAGAAGTGTTGAGTGAATAGATTTAGTATTAACAGTATCGAGTGAGTAGATTTAGTATTAACAGTATTGAATAGATTTAGCATTAGCAATACTGAGTAGATTTAGCATTAGCAATACTGAGTAGATTTAGTATTAGCAGTATTGATTAGATTTAGCATTAGCAGTATTGAGTAGTATTAGCAGTATTGAGTAGATTTAGTATTAGCAATATTGAGTAGATTTAGTATTAGCAGTATTGAATAGATTTAGTATTAGCAGCGTTGAGTGAATGGATTTAGTATTAACAGTATTGAGTGAGTAGATTTAGTATTAACAGTACTGAGTGAATATATTTAGTATTAGCAGTACTGAATGAGTAGATTTATTTGTTAGCAGTCTTGTTCAATTTCCGATCCACCATTTACCGACGGATTGCACACTCATCCACCATTTATCGATCCATAATTTACTAACATAAAATGTAATAACTGTTCTTATTTGATCTTTCAGTCTATTGGAGTGAATGAAGATACAGAGGAAGAAAATGGATTCATATAAGAGAAAAAGAGAAAACAGCAAAGATTCAACTCAGGAGAAAATGAAGAGGCAGATATATGTCGTTTACTTTGCAGGATCAATTATATTTTATCACAAACTAAAGGACCAGATAACAAAGCGAGGAAATTTAAAGATACATGTGACGAAGACCTACATAAGGAAAAGAAAGAAGCTTTTATAAAGATTAAGGTAACAAAGCTAGAGCATCATAAAATTTGTAATATTGACGTAGTTTTATTTTTATTTATTTTTTTTGGTTTTTTGTTTGGCATACCCTGAAGTATAAGAAGGTACCAAAGAGATAGAGTCAGGCGTGGGTCGGGTATAGTGCACATGAATGTACACTACAAAGCGCCACTGTACTCTCTGTCCTCGCATTGACCATTTGATGTCTATGTGGTGGTGTAGTGATGATACAAGTATTGTCCATTGCACATCTACGTATTGGTGTAGTGATTATACACGTATTACCCAGTCCATAACTACGTAGTGGTATAGTGACGATGCACGCATTGCCCATTTGATGTCTATGTGGTGGTGTACTGATGATACAAGTATTGTCCATTGCACATCTACGTATTGGTGTAGTGATTATACACGTATTACCCATTCCATAACTACGTAGTGGTATAGTGACGATGCACGCATTGCCCATTTGATGTCTATGTGGTGGTGTACTGATGATACAAGTATTGTCCATTGCACATCTACGTATTGGTGTAGTGATTATACACGTATTACCCATTCCATAACTACGTAGTGGTATAGTGACGATGCACGCATTGCCCATTTGATGTCTATGTGGTGGTGTACTGATGATACAAGTATTGTCCATTGCACATCTACGTATTGGTGTAGTGATTATACACGTATTACCCATTCCATAACTACGTAGTGGTATAGTGATGATGCACGCATTGCCCATTTGATGTCTATGTGGTGGTGCAGTGATGATACAATTATTGCCCATTGCACGTCTACGTATTGTTGTAGTGATTATACACGTATTACCCATTCCATAACTACGTAGTGGTATAGTGACGATGCACGCATTGCCCATTTGATGTCTACGTAGTGGTATAGTGATGATACAAGCAAATGCCCGTTGCCTGTCTACGTAGTGGTGTAGTGATTATACACGTATTACCCATTCCATAACTACGTAGTGGTATAGTGATGATGCACGCATTGCCCATTCCATGTCTACGTAGTGGTATAGTGATGATACAAGCAAATGCCCGTTGCCTGTCTACGTAGTGGTGTAGTGATTATACACGTATTACCCATTCCATAACTACGTAGTGGTATAGTGATGATGCACGCATTGCCCATTCCATGTCTACGTAGTGGTATAGTGATGATACAAGCAAATGCCCGTTGCCTGTCTACGTAGTGGTGTAGTGATTATACACGTATTACCCATTCCATAACTACGTAGTGGTATAGTGATGATGCACGCATTGCCCATTCCATGTCTACGTAGTGGTATAGTGATGATACAAGCAAATGCCCGTTGCCTGTCTACGTAGTGGTGTAGTGATTATACACGTATTACCCATTCCATAACTACGTAGTGGTATAGTGACGATGCACGCATTGCCCATTCCATGTCTACGCTGTGGTGATTATACACGTATTGCCCATTCCATGTCTACGTAGTGGTGTAGTGATGATACAAGCAAATGCCCGTTGCCTGTCTACGTAGTGGTGTAGTGATTATACACGTATTGCCCGTTCCATGTCTACGTAGTGGTGTAGTAATGATACTCGTATGTCCATTTGATGTCTGTTAGTGTAGTGATTACAGACGTATTACCCATTTGATGTCTATGTGGTGGTGTAGCGATGATAGATGTAATACCCATTCCATGTCTTCGTGGTGGCGTAGTGATGATACACGTATTGCCTATTGCATGTCTACGTAGTGGTGTAGTGATTATACACGTATTACCCACTGCATGTCTACGTTGTTGTGGTTATACACGTATTGCCCCGTTCCATGTCTAAGTAGTGGTGTAGTGATTATACACGTATTGCCCATTCCATGTCTAGGTGGTGGTGTAGTGATTATACACGTATTGCCCATTCCATGTATACGTTGTGGTGATTATACACGTATTGCCCATTCCATGTCTAGGTGGTGGTGTAGTGATTATACACGTATTGCCCATTCCATGTCTAGGTGGTGGTGTAGTGATTATACACGTATTGCCCATTCCATGTATACGTTGTGGTGATTATACACGTATTGCCCATTCCATGTCTAGGTGGTGGTGTAGTGATTATACACGTATTGCCCATTCCATGTCTAGTTGGTGGTGTAGTGATTATACACGTATTGCCCATTCCATGTATACGTTGTGGTGATTATACACGTATTGCCCATTCCATGTCTAGGTGGTGGTGTAGTGATTATACACGTATTGCCCATTTAATGTCTTCGTGGTATAGTGATTTTACAAGTAAGCAGCCTTGAATGTTTAAAACATCGTCAGTTTTCAAGCAGCCATATTTACTTTTAAAATTCTTTGATGTTTATTCTTCTGTTTCTATACATTTTCGACTGAGGCGCGGGCGTGACAGCGTACCAAATTACAAACTTCTTGTGTCGCATTTGACATAACGATTACACACACTGTATCATTTGAAACAATAAAACTCAATAAAGATAGTCATGCTCTCATTGCTAAAGAAACAAATCATCGCACCATACTAGTGTAAAATATTTCGCGAAAATTCTATTTATCCCTTATAACCCTTATAACACATGTATACTGTTCATCGAAAGTGATGAAAAGAAATGTATATATTTTGGGTGCAGTATTAAATCATAGAACAGCATAGGCAAAAATGTTTGTTTTAATCATATTCTTTATTTACTGTTTCAGATATAACCGGAAATGATTATAGAAACCAAAGGATTTTTATATTTTGCAATAAACAGAAATTGAGGATGAAAATACCAATATTGTATTGGAAACATACATATTTAAATTCATTGAATTATTAAAAAGTCAACAGCACGTGTTTTGGCCTGCTGTTTGTAAAGCCACAGTGCCCGAGATTACGTATAATAACGACCTTTTCGTCCATTATTGAAGAGAGTATGATCATAGGAAAACATGTACATATTCCTAAACGTTATGATACTTTGTAATAGATGTATGTAACATGTAAAACTGTTAATAAGCATGTGAGAAACTCCAGAATTTCATATGATTTAAAATATAGGCTTTCTTAAATGTAAAAAGGTCATCACAGTTTTCCACTTAATTGTAGGATGCCTTGATGATTTATTTAAAACAAACAAATTCGTTCTGAAAATTACAACTTTTTCTCCCTAGATCACTTTTAATCATCTACAAATTTATTTGAATTTACTCGCCTGTAAGGGAATTACATATGCAAACTGCACAGACCCAGATTTGCTGTAGCATAATGCGCTGGCAGACCTGGGTCTATGCTGTTTGATAGGTGTATTCAATAGAATAAACAACATGGAATTTGATCTACCTATGTGATTAGCGCTGGCAGACCTGGGTCTATGCAGTTTGATAGGTGTATTCAACAGAACAAACATGGAATCTGATCTACCTATGTGATAAGGCGTCGGCAGGTCAAGGTCCATGTTGTTTCCAGTTGAACTTGATCTACAAGCATATACGTAGGTTAACTTTCACGTATATCTTTTACAGCATTATATACGTGCAACTAAGCGACATGACATGGTTTGATAATTACAGTTTGTTCTGGCTTTAAGCTCTTTTTGACACAAAATAATTACTTCCGTGAGATCTGCTTGTGTGTGTGCGAGGTATCAAAATCGGAATACAACTCGAAGTGTTTTATTTATTGTTACGAGTCTATGCTTTTAGAATAAGTAACAGACAAGAGTGAAGACAACAAGCTTGTAAAATTTAACAAATAATTTAGTTCCCTGGAATACAAAGTGAAAAATGAGAAAAAGAACTTACGGTATTGCGAATTAAATCCAAAAATAATCAAAGAATTAAAGACACAAGTCCTAGTAATAAAAAAGTCCTGAATAAAACTCAGTTCAAGTCCCGAAGATATCCAAAATTGAAGGCGATGACGTGTCTGTTATAGCCTGCGAAGTGCTGATGTGTCAACAGTCTCTTGTTGATGACGTATCTGTTATAGCCTGCGAAGTGCTGATGTGTCAACAGTCTCTTGTTGAATCACGGAAATATTATTCCAGGTTTGAATTCAGTATAAATTCCAATGAATGTCTTCATCCAAGAATTTTATCAGAGCACTTTTGTATTTCCAGAGAAAATAATCACTTGAATTCGATAATTTGAAGAAAATAAAATTCAGCCCAAACTGGTCACAACATAATATACGTTAAAGCACTACTGGTAAAATCCTTACAGTCAAAAGAAAATATAGTTCTCTGCTTGACCTCAGGTCACAATTTGCATTTTCTAAAAACAACCATTACCTAATGGAAAATAACCTTCTAGAATGATCTAATGAGCTTGTTTATTTACAACACAACAGCCTATAAAATTCACTAGGAATCTACAAAACCCTGAATCTGATCAACATATTTGCTCCTTCTTGTTTACCTGAATAATAAGTCTGATAATAAGCTCATACACATAAACAATAATGAAGCTATTATTAGTTTACATAAATGAAAAAATAAAAAATAAATAAATAAATAAAATGAAGTCAATCAGATCAAGCAGAAATGAACTAAATTTTGGACAAGGTCAAGTCCAGCATACAATGTTGCATTACAATCGCATGTAATGAAATAAAAAAAATTAAACTAACAAACAAACAATTAAAAATTAAATATACATAACAATATTAAGATTCAATGTGCATATTACATTTTCAAATCGTTAGGTTTGTTACGATGCAGTAACCTTATGCCATTATTTCACAGTATGTTTGCTTGTGATCTGAGGTTAAAAGAAAATAATGAAAAGAAACTCTACATGATAATTAATGAGAATAACGTAAATATTTACATTTGGAATTGGTAAAATTAGTTGATCAAGACAAGAAT
The DNA here is from genome assembly GCA_016617855.1 of Megalonaias nervosa. NCBI lineage: Eukaryota > Metazoa > Mollusca > Bivalvia > Unionida > Unionidae > Megalonaias > Megalonaias nervosa. The sequence continues at coordinate 18,536 of JAECUM010024314.1, forward strand.
TTGATAATACGAGTACTTGTGTAGCAATGTGAACATAAATAAGTAAAAGCGGATAAATGTGTTATTCGAATCATATGGTCATTCCAGTCAGCGTCTAATGAGTTGAAAATATTCAATTATTGATTATATCTTTTATCTTAAACGCCACCATTATTAAAGACTTTGCAGAAAACTGATGACATCAAAAAAACACTTTATAATAAGAAAGTTTTGTCTGCCTCAGAGAGAATTTTGAAAATTAAATTTTGTGAGTGACAGGAACTGAATTATTATTTTAATCTGTTGGTAATTAGGAGAGCGTTGTCTACATGATTACTGACATAATTACTGCATAATTACTTGTTCCTCTTAAATTAAATCGAAGAATTTATAAAGTGTGCTGTTTAAGGAATGGAATACATATAAGCAGAAAAAAGAATCTTTAGCTCTCAAAGGTCGTTGTTTATTTATATGACTGATTTTATGGGGCATGTCTTGTCCAATCAAATGTTTGCTATAATGGTGCAAAACATATGAATGTGGTGTAATTTGTATCTGTAAGAACACGCTGGAGTTCCTATATATTGTCTCATTGTTTGTTATTCCCGTTTTTTTTTCTCCAAAAAGCAGCATCTTGTAGAAATGAAAACAGTGTTTATGTACGTGTCGCTCACCTTGAATTTAACATGCCTTAATTGTACACACTATTGTGAAAACAATGGAAAGAAAGAAAAAAAAATCTCTTAAAGTCTGCCATCATATACTTCTTGCAGAAATGATCGATCATCGATTTAAGTAGATATGGAGATCGTGTGAATAAAGATGATTTAAATTCACTGTTTCCAGTTGTAATAACAACAACCACAACAACAACAACAACAACAACAACAACAATAATAATAATAATAATAATAATAATAATAATAATAATATTATTATTATTATTATTATTATTATTATTAGTAGTAGTAGTAGTAGTAGTATTATGCTACTACTTCTACTACCGCTACTACTTCTACCACCACTACTACTTCTACTACCACTATTACTATTGCTGCTGCTACTACTACTATTACTACTATTTAGAAAGGATCGCAGATTTATCATTCGCTAATCTTACATATGGCCTCACGTCATCTACTTCAATGGAGACTCATCAATATCATACTTTTGGCAACTTTAAGTTAAATAGTATATACATAACGTGTACTCGATAATTTAAATAGTATATACATAACGTGTACTCGATAATTTAAATTTGTATTATAAGGATTTTAAAGTTCCATCTGAAATGTTGTACAATGTTACAAATACGACTTGGTTTTATCATCTGCACAAAATATTGTAAAAAATATGTATAAAATTTATTGATTTTTTCAGTATGACAATATGACAAGAAAAAATGCTTAACAGCCTTTTTTATTTTTCCTTTAGCTGGAGGTACACGGAGAATATATATTGGAACTATAAGGGACGAATTATTATTGATTAAAGACAAAACCATAACTAGTAATAGATACCATTTGATAATAGTCACGTTTCATCTTATTACTCTTTCCCGCTCCGCATTTCTACAACAGATCTCTAATTTTCACCTAGATATGCTTTCATGTTTTGGGATGGTTTTTGAATAATTAGTCAAGATGTGGAAATATTCATGTTCTGTCTCTATCAAATCATACAAAGGGTCATTCAAAAATTATTCCTTGCAGTGGAGAAGACCGTATACGTGAATGTCGCGAGGTTGTCTAAAAATGTAAAGGTTAACCATCCTTATTTTCTTTTATCTTTTTGCAGACAGTAACTGCGTCTGGAGCTTAAGAGACAAACATAAACAAGGCACGATAGAGATAATTGCTTTGAAACAAATTGGAACAGAAAAAGACAAAAACAAAACGGAGGCAAAACAGAATCCGACTTCACCAAAATTGATTCGTTTCTTTGTAACCTGCAAGATTAGAGGTATTAATTTCAGATACAAGAGGTGCGATTTTGACAGATGACGTACGAAATTTACAAACCATTACTGATACAAAAAATGAAGTACCAGTTTTCAAAAGATAAGACCAAAGTTAAAATGAAGCAATATTTTCCAAATGATAAGACCAAAGATAAAACGAAGCAGCATTTTCCAAGAGATAAAGACCACAGTTGAAAGTGATGCATTACGTTATGGATATGGTGCAGATATAAGTTAAATAATAACTAATAATAATAATAACTAATAATAATACTGGAATATAAAAGATGACGAAAAACCTGTTAGAGTCTTAAAAATTGTTCATTTTGTTCATCAAAAGCACGTGTTAAATTTTTCAGATGTCCCAGACTTTATTTGATATAATAATTACAGGAAACTATTAATATCACTACTGCTATAATAATAATAATAATAATAATAATAATAATAATAATAATAATAATAATAGTAATAATAATAATAATAATAATGTTTATTTGTAATACAGGCCACTGGCCCATGATACATATCCATACATCATGCGGTAGAAAAAGATGTTATAATGCGTAACAAAAGAACATCGTATCTATTGGAAGTATTATACATGAAAGCAATCATTATTGCATTTCTTGAATTGGGTGAGATACATGTAGATAATACAAAGTAATCACACAAACGAATTTAAGAACCTACAACTTGCATGAAACAAGTTCTGTGATATTCATCCGAAGTCTTATGTAGCAGGAGTAATTGATAAAACGGTTTCTCAAGTCTTTATGGCTTTAATTTTAATAATAATAATAATAATAATAATAATAATAATAATAATAATAATAATAATAATGATAATAATAATGATAATAATAAGAAGAAGAAGAAGAAGAAAAAGACTATCACTACTACAACTACTACTACTACTACTACTACTAATAATAATAATAATAATAATAATAATAATAATAATAATAATAATAATAATAATGCAAGAGTTATCCCTACAACAATACATTTTCTTCATTAAAATTATGGACTATGATACTATTATCGTACATTCATTGCCATGTATTTCCGAGATGAAAAATAGCAATGCAGGTACAATAGCAATGCAGGTAGCAACAAATCCTATTTCAATCAAAATTTTGTTTTGAAATGATGCTTTGTTACAATCATTTGCTTTTGAATGTACATCCTTGAAATATATCTGTGATATTAATATCTGTTAATACCTATAGTCGATGTTCCCAATGGGTGATTAATAAAGAGGACAGTTGTAAGATGATGACCTTCATTTTAATTGGTCATTATTTTATACTGCTTAAGGAAACCAGGGAAAAATCATTAAGGTTGCATCATTAATGCATTGATTAGTGCTCAGCATAACCACAAAGTAAACTCAGCTCGACCACAAAAGCATCATTCTGTCAAAAAATGGAAAATATTTCAGGATTAGTTGGAGAGGAGCAGTATCAATTCAGACGGCGATGAATAAGATTTTCTGGTCGCTCGTTGCTAATGACGGTACCGTTTGGTGGTATTGCGCTCCTGCTAATCGGCAAGTACTTAAGCTTAAGGCATTTATAGTATAATTAAAAACAAAATCAAATAGGTTGATTTTATGTCCAGGCCACCTGCTATCCCTAGAGCTGTTTTTACAATTTGCCAAAAACGAAGGAAAATTAATAAAATTATTAATATTGGTTGCAAAGGAAGGCAGATGGTATTTTTTAAATCGGTAAAGTAAAATAAAAAGGTCTTGTAAAATTTAAGTCAATTATTTACCAACAAGCTACTACAAATTTTAACCTTAACACGAAAGTACTGAATGGAGTGGGGGAGGGGCTGGTTAACGGCACTTTTAACACATTCTTGGTTTTATATCATGCCGGGAAAATAGGAGCTATATGCTTTCTCAAGGACAGGAGGCAGCCGATCCAAGATGGGATGTGCAGGTATCGAACCAGCGACCATTGGATTACAAGTCAGACGCTAAACCTACGGAGTTTTTGAGGTTAGACTGGAAAAATAAAATTTCTAAAAAACAAAACAAAACACCAATTCTCCTTGAATGTCTCCTGTGTAGTGGAAATATTCGTTAAGATATGAAAATATGATATGATATGATATGATATGATATGATATGATATGATATGATATGATATCATATTATATTATATTATATTATATTATATTATATTATATTATATTATATTATGTTATATTATATTACATTATATTATATTATATCATTGCACATATATTGCTTTAGGGATAATTGTTGCATATACAGATTATATGTCTTCCCTATCCAATCCAATGGTTTGGCTCTCTCGTGGAGAAAAGCGGAAGAAAAACAAGAAATAGATAGTATACATTTGAATCACAGAAAATCAGAAAACAATTGTGCATCTGAGCAGGCCTGGTGATACTCAAGAGAGGAACGTTTTTACCCAGACACAAAGATGGAGGCAGGCCTGGCGATACTCAAGAGAGGAACTTTTTTACCCAGACACAAAGATGGAGGCAGGCCTGGTGATACTCAATAGAAACACTATTGTATATTTAGAAACACTATTTATTTTCAGTTGTCTAATCCTTCCAAAAAAATAACGAAAAATAAAAACATCCAAATCGATATCATTGGTTCATTTGAATTTGTTTAACCTACTTCAAGAGATATTAAACAAAAATGGCTATGTTCTTGGCCTTGAGATTACAATTACGATTCGTTGTAAACGTCAGTAAGATCTCCTTCAGTTTAATATAGAATCAAGCGGTGCAAAATGAATATCAGTTAAGTACAGAATCAAGCCGTGGAAAATGAATGTCAATTAAGTATAGAATCAAGCCGTGGAAAATGAATATGAAATAAGTACAGAATCAAGCCGTGGAAAATGAATATCAATTAAGTAAAGGATCAAGCCCTGGAAGATGTCTATCAATTAAGGATAGAATCAAGCCGTGGAAAATGAATACCAATTAAGTATAGAATCAAGCCGTGGAAGATGTATATCAATTAAGTATAGAATCAAGCCGTGGAAAATGAATATAAATTAAGTATAGAATCAAGCCGAGGAAAATGAACATCAATTAAGTATAGAATCAAACCGTGGAAAATTAATTTGTGTATGGTATAGAATCAAGCCGTGGAAATGAATGTCAATTTAGTACAGAATCAAGCTGTGGAAAATGAATGTCCATTAAGTACAGAATCAAGCCGTGGAACATGAACATCAATTATGTATAGAATCAAGCCGTGGAAAATGAATATCAATTAAGTATAGAATCAAGTCGTGGAAAATGAATATCAATTAAGCATAGAATCAAGCCGTGGAAAATACAACATCAGTTAAGTATAGAATCAAGCCGTGGAAAATGAATTGGTATATGGTATGGAATCAAGCTGTGGAAAATGAATATTAATTAAGTATAGAATCAAGCGGTGGAAAATGAATATCAATTAAGTATAGAATCAAACCGTGGAAAATGAATATCAATTAAGCATAGAATCAAGCCGTGGAAAATGAATTTATATATGGTATAGCATCAAGCCGTGGAAAATGAATATCAATCAAGTATAGAATCAAGCCTTGGAAAATGAACATCAATTAAGTACCAGCACGGTCATCACGGACTTAATGAGCATTACCGACAATAAGTGTCACATCTAAATTGTCCTAATTGCTACGTCAGAGGAATTCACACTTTTCACGTAATTTGTTGCATGCTTACCTATTTGAATGGAAAAGGGAAATTTCTCAAAGCAAAAGTAAGAGTATCAATAAGAAAACTTGCATACGTTTAACTATAGTCTCGTTGAAAATACTCAGTGCAAAGCAAAACTGTTTTCCATGGTCAGTATTTTATTTCAGAACTTGATACGGTTTCGCGTACTTTATAAATTTTATGCATATTTCTTTAAATGCAATTTTTGTCAGTAACTCAAAATAAAGTTTGGCTGCAGAAGATGATGATGTGATAGATGCCATGTTAGTCAAACGTATATTTTCATTATACAGGACGACGGGGGAAGGCAAATACCGTCTGTATTCGCTTATAGGTTGAGTCCAGCTGCAAACAACATAGATCCTGATTCACCATAGTATATTGTGCCTGCAGATAAGGGTTTATGCTGTTTGTTCTTCTGGTTACTCCTAACAAACTGCACTGACATAGATATGCCGGCACCTTATGTGATGGGTCTGTGCAGTTTACAGTTGGACTCTTCCTATAAGCGAGTACATACGGTTAGTCCCAATGAAAAAGACTGTTCTTTATGGATTCTTTCTGGTTTCCGAGATATTATATATATATATATATATATATATATATATATATATATATATATATATATATATATATAACATCAGTTTCGATAAGGTTATTATTTCAGTAAAGTGGCATCTGGAATAAGTCGGATCGTAATTAAGGTATATTACGCCGGTAGACAATAAATATACCTTCGTATTATTTTAAAATATCTTAATTATATCTTGCATACTGAATATTGAAAAAGTTTATTTTACTCTCAGATGCACAGAGCTCGGTGCAGTTTAATTAATTCATTAAATACGTAGTCCTCTGTACAATCAGTATGCGAAGATAAATAGTCTTTCAAGGAGGGAAAATTACATGAAAGCTCAGAGCCTTACGATATATGAGCTGTACATGGAAGTAAGTTAACTTCCGAAACTTCCGTTTTATTTAATTTAAAAAATTGATATAACAAAATAATACTTTTTATTAAAAAAAAGTGTAATATATCTATCTGATATTCTTTCATGACTTCTACTTAACAAATTGAATATATTATACCGAATATTTCTTATCTGCTTAAATATCTAAATAAAATATATGCATCATATATATATATATATATATATATATATATATATATATATATATATATATATATATATATATATATATATTAATAATTCATGTTCGTATGGCATGTTAAAAGTATCCGCATAATGACATGCATCAACATTTCTTGGTTTTAATTTTATTCGTGGTGTTCACATCAGTCAGTTTTATTCTTCGTTACTTTAATCCGAAAAGTGTTAAAGTGAACATGTTATTATTTCAGATTTCGAGTTTTTGTCCATTTTCAAGTCCTTCCATTTTACAGCATTAGTTTTTGTTTCTTTGCGTTACCGGGCGTAATTTAAATTTTGCTAATTGAATGATTTAGTAGCTGTCTGATAAGTGACTGAAATGTCTATTATACAGAGTTACACTGACAACAATAGCAATAGCGACAATACCCTGTCTCTTGACAATAGCAATAGCGACAATACCCTGTCTCTTGATGCGGATCTTTTAGAGCAATACCAGTAACAAGGAACTATAGCGTGTACACGTATACAATTTACCTGTAATAAGGAACTATAGCGTGTACACGTATACAATTTACCAGTAATAAGGAACTATAGCGTGTACATGTATACACTTTAATTGTAATAAGGAACTTTAGCATGTACACGTATACAATTTACCTGACTTGAAAGAATTGAGTCATTTTTGTTCTGCAGGAAAACTTAATTCATCAGGTTGTAAAAACACAGAAAACGTACATAAAAAAATAAACGTTGGAATGGACGAAAGAACTGTTAGTGATTCCTAATAAAGGCGCTGATTCACAAAAGAAAATCGAAAAAGTCATGCATAAAAGTTAACTACATGTTTTGTAGTTGTGAAACTTTCATAACATAAAAATTACCCTTCTCGAAATCAAGTATAGTCCTTTGTCATAATGGTTGAACCCTCAAACACGTAATGTATTAGTCAGGTGGTTTAGTTCAGAAGGAGAGATATTAATGACACAGTTCGATGGCAGATGTCGGTATGATTGCCTTGATAAATTGCTGTGTCTCAGTGTGATACTAATACAACTAAGTCCAAAATGTTTCTATATAAAAAAGCTAATAAAAAGACTTGCTTGTTCCTATGTCCAAGTTAAACTGATGTTAAATAAAGATAACACTGACGAGATCGGTCAGAGGTAACGATTTCTTGTACCTTCTTAGATATTTCTTTATTGATCAAACGTTTCAAAGGGGCTCAGGGTCATCTGTTGTGATCTCTCAATGAAAATAAATGGCTGTAGGGACAAACTGGAATCTGGTCCCTGGACAGTGATGATTGATATGACAAATATTTATGTCAAAACTTAAATAGGCTTGTAATTTTGTTTTGACCCTACTCTAGAAATTAAACAGTGTTCTTTTTCGGCCAGTCTGAGCACTGGTCTCATGTCAGAAGTGAAAATATTGGCAACGACCAGTATTTTGATGTGAAGCATATAAATATATGAGATATAAATCAATATCTAGCTAAGCTATACTCCAGATGTATACTTGTTATGACAAGTTCAATTGTTTTGTAACGGCTCATATTGAACATTGTTTTTTTTTGGGGGGGGTAAGTAGGAAATTTAATGGAACACTTTCAAATGGAAATTACAAAACAAGGCGATAAATAAGACAATGACTAACTGTATCGTACAATATTCAACCAAAGATTATATATTATTATAAGAAGCAATCATATCACTGAAAATCGTATTTGGACTATTCTTATGATATGGAGGCGGGGGCAGAATAAGTAGAGACGAAACAAAAATATTCGCCAAGCTGATGAAAATTTGCAGATAAGACTTAATAATTTAAATTTTTATGAATTGACTGCGTTTTCTACGTTTTGATTCGATGTAAACGGTCACGTGATACTGGTCTGGAATTTTTTACACATCGATAAATTCTGCAGACTACTTTTGGTTCCCTGTGTCCAGATCATTTGATGTGAAGTTTTATCTATATCAACGCTTTACACCCTAATAATATCAACAACAAGCTCCCACCCACCCACTCCTGTGATTTTCGATCAAAAATGACAAGTCACAGATTAAAATCGACCATTAGAAGTTAAAACAATGTAATTGCACAGACCTTCCTGCACTCCAACACTCACCCCTTTTGCCGAAGAAGGCATATGGCAGACTTTAGAAGCCAATCTTCGGAAATTATTGCATGTCACCTCGACAACATGTTACAGCAGCGGTTATTAAAGGTCAGGGTCATGTCAAGCAAGGGATCTCACTAAAAAAGGACACGATTTTGCTTTTGAAAAATCGAAATGCGTAGAAAGTAACAACGACGTTGCTAAAACAACACGTGCCATACACACGCGTAATTTTCGGAAAAAAGGAATATTCCTGGTCTAACCGCAACGACCATTATTTATTTATTTAAATAATGATCGTAACAATATATCACTGGCATGACCCGCTATGACATTCAACCAACCCCAACCCCCAACCCCCATCACTGTATCAATGAATCTTGGCTGGCGAAGATAGGGCTATGTATTATATTGCAGTTAAGAGGCTAATGAAAGAAAGCTTCGAGGTACATAAAAGTGAATGTTTTGTTGATTAAATCTGCTGATCTGATGTTAGAAAGGAAGTAAATTGGAATTATAAGGATTAAATGATCATGGTTGGGTATTTATCGATGTGTAACTTTTACCTAATTACTCACAAAGTTTACATAAAGTCCTTCGAATTTTATTTACTTTGTGAGTGATTAGGTAAAATTTACACATCGATAAATACCCAACCATGATCATTTAATCCTATAACAAACTTTCTTCCAGCAAATAATTACTAGATCTAGGTAAAATGTCTTGAAAAGATAAGGATTTTATGTTGAACGATTACAATAAGTATTTAGAAAAAAAGAGAAACAAAAGAAAGAAAAAAAAGGTTTCTATGTAATGAGCAATTTATACAAAGATTTCAATAAAACAATTGTACGTTTTGTATTACGTGTCTTAGATGGATTCCTCTGGGGACATATACATCGACAACTGACAAAAAAAAATGATGAAAACTGATGACTGTATTTCCTCAGAAGAAAATACAGAGACAAATTTCTTCAGCCTCTCTAACGTTAGCATGAGATGGAAGCAAAAGAAACACGAAGTGGATACCAACTGATAGAACTATTGTTAAATGTGAATTAAATTTACAACTAGAAATACTGGATTAACGTGTCGTCTGTGTCAAATCCAAATTATACATCGATACACTATGTTTCTGTGTAACTTACAGATGGTACCACTGTGCGCTCGAACACGAACTTAAGTTCCTGTCTCACTAGACAAAGATACAAACAAATTTCAAACATTTTGGAGTAAGGAAAATAATTGTTTACGAACATGATACGCTTATGCCGTTATTAAGTGGAACGGGCACCAGATGATTTGATATACAAGTTTAGCTGATTGGTGGCTTGTAGCTTGTGTCTGTGTGAAAGTTTTCCAGATCTACATGCCGCTGTACATATCTTGCGGTGTGCCCCGTTATCGCTTTAGCGTCCGGAATCTGCATCATGTGCACTAGGCTAATGCTGTAAGGTTTCTCTCTCTCTCTCTCTCTCTCTCTCTCTCTCTCTCTCTCTCTCTGAGAGTCATGGACGTTATTAAATGCTCAATTACTGTGAAGCACTCCAACTATGGATTTAATAGAATAATGCATGTATTTGAAGCTAGCGATGCAGAGCGGGAAGAGAGAAAATCATCCTATTTTTGTTTAAGTCTGTCTTTCAATTAAGTTTCGTGGGTCAAAACATTGCCAGTGAGTAAGAACAAAGAGTATATTTTAATAGTAATCACTACTATGGGTATATATTTAGAACGTAATCACTACCATCAGTATATAATTTCATTGTAATCAACAAAATGGGTGTATGTTTTACCGACATATTGTCAAATCGAGAAATCATATTAATTCCTTAGGTTCACGAATTTTACTTCATTTCTAGAATGTATTGACTATCGTTGTGATTTTAACGACTCCTGTAACATTAGTTTCATTTTCTTTGTACGATTTCATCTGTGATTCAGTTATTTTATGTTTTAAGTACATTTTATCTCATTTTTAAAGTGTATAACTTTCTTGGATCAATTTGCAGTTCAAAAAGTCAATCCATTCGTCTTAGCGTCTATTTGCCTCACCAACTTCCAATAGGATGTGCCAAAGATAAGTGTATATTATATTATATTATATTATATTATATTATATTATATTATATTATATTATATTATATTTATTGTATTGTATTGTATTGTATTGTATTGTATTGTATTGTATTGTATTGTATTATTCCGATTGGTCCAGCGTCAAAACTTGTGGGGCAGAAAAATCAATAGTAAACTGTACAAAATAGTTAGTGAATCAGATTACATCAAGCCCTTTTTTTGTCAAAAAGACGTTTTTCACAACTTCTAGATAGAATTTTCGGATATATGTTCAAATAGGATGTATTTAAGTTTTTGTGTATTTGCTATTGCTAATATCTATTTAACTGGTTACATAATACAAATTCCGTTCTCAAATTATTTAATAAAGCATTGTTCTTCATTTGAAAATGACTATAACCGGGAATTCATTATAAGATGTGATTCGTTTTTCAGTACTGAACATTATAAACAATGTATGTATGTGCACATATTTTTATTTGTTTTTTGTTAAACATATCGTGTTTATTGGGTCTGAGGGATGAGAAACCCTTCGCTGATACCTGGCCTACAGGTAACCATGATACCTGGCGTACGGGCAAGCCAATATCATAGGCCGGTATCTAGTAAAATATGTCTCCCGATTACTAGTCGTGTAGCGAAGTGCATAGTACGAGTATACGTAACCAAAGAGTTTTGTAAAACTTGCTAAAAATTTATTTCTTTTGAATACAAAGTGAAAATTTAAAAAGAACTTACAGTATTATGAATAAAATTCTTAAAGTTCTGTCACAAGTCTAAATGTATAAAGTTCCAATTTAATTCCAGTGGTATTCTAGATAAATTCAAATACTGAAAGGGGTAATGTGCCTATAGTCTCGAAGGTGATAATGTGTCAATGGCCTGGAGTGTGAATATTTATCACAATAATATCTTCCAAAATGTTCTTGTATGAATTCGCTACAATTCCAAATTAATGTTTTAGTCCAGGACTATTATTGTCCACTTTGTAATTTCAGCGAAGAATAATTTGAATAAATAAGTCCACCCAAATTAAAAACTGAATACAACAATTGACTGATTCTCCTTCTCCTGTTAAGGCAAAATGAGTAATGTTTAAAGTAAACAAGATTATATAAAACGCAAACAAAAAATCTAACATTCAGGAAACTCATTCGTTTGACTGATGTGTTTTTCTTTTGTTTACTATATACTTTAAGAAGTTCTGTTCTTTTATGAGGGTTGGGGTACGGATCTATTTTCGTTTTTCTTTCGTCTTTGTCTCTTTACACTGCTTATTGTTATCTATTTTGTTGCTTAACAATTTTGTCAGTGTTGTAATATGATATACTGTTGTTTAACAATTGTGTCAGTTTTGTGATATAATATTTTCTTGCTTAACAATTTTGACAGTGTTATGATACATTTTGGTGCTTAACAAAATTTGTGTCCGTGTTTTGGTATACTTTTGTCGAAATGTCATAAATTTCT